>JAKCPI010028901.1:0-69572 GCA_023213315.1 Euborellia annulipes | reverse complement strand
ATAATGATGGTAATCATATATTTCCCGCATTATACGTAGGCCTTATTATGAAACCAAATCCGAGTAAATTTTTATATGACTATGATGAAAAAAATTTTCGTTTATTTCTTTTCTGCACCTGCTCATAACCTAACCTTATTTATTCAATTGATTGGTAGCTAATTAAAATGAAAAAATTTTTTGTCGTATACGGCGTACTCCTTGCTAAAAAATCATATGATTATTTTCATTTTTCAGATATATCTGCGCCATTTTGAAGTCGATTTCTTCTTCCAATTTTCTTTTGTTTCTTCAAAAGTGAATCCTCCTCCGAGTTCGAAACTGCCGGAGATTATTTTGGTGAGTCTCAAGCTAGAATGATTTATTTTATTTTTTACTGACTATCAAGAAAGGTAATTCCGGGAGAGATGCCCAATCTAAAGCACTAAATACAACTTTCGCTTACAGAAAGAATAAATTTATTTCAATGAAGTTGCTATCATTCAATTAAAGAAATAAATAACATTGGGTGGTGCTAATAACCTCAGATGCATGAAAAGAAGATATCCGGCAATTTCTTTCTAAAAATATTTAGTCATCTCGTTAAATTTTTTTCACAAGTTTTTTTTTTTTTTGTTAAATAGGAACATTCCTTAATTACTTTCTAATAACTATACTTCCAGCAAAAGATTTTTAATTGTTTTTTTCAAAAATGTATAAACCAATAGTTAAAAATTGCAATAAAACATTTAAATTACTCTACTTTTTTTCTCTTTGAAAAGTAAAAACAAAATTGCGAATAATAAGGAAATTAATAGGCTGTATCAATGAAATGAGTAAAGTTATTTGATCCAATCATGTTTTGAAATATTTACATGAAATTTTTAATAATAATTAATTTTTTTGAGTTATCCAAACAAACATCTAAATATCTTTCAGTTCTCTCCCATTAGGCTTTATACTTAATTTCATACAAACTTTAGGGTAGATTCTGGTAAGAGGCCTTTAGGCTAAAAAAAAACATTAATAAAGAAATTTGGTTTTATATGGTCATTTTCGATTAGTTCGGTTTCATCCTAAAAGCTTAAAATTTTCAAAAGAAAGAAAATTTTACTTGAAAAAACAAAACTATATTACTATATTATGATAGAATTTTTGTAGGCTCCTTTTTTGCATTATTTTTTTTCAGAGGGGGATTGAAAAATTGGAGCGTCCTCCGTCCACCCCCTACCGAAGAAAATATAAAATATTTTTTTCACTTTCTCTTACCTCTATATATGTTAATATACCGTATAGAGAGAGGAAAGAATTATTGAATTCATGTCAAAAATTCGATGTCAGGATTTTGATGGATATACGTGTTTTGAGATCCGCTGAATCCAAAAAAGTGGTTTCCGCGACATGGTCTTTTCTGTGTGTGTATGTGTGTCTGTCTGTGAACAAAATATCTCAAGAACCAAAAGAGCTACCAGGTTGAAATTTTATATTTAAGTTAGGTACATTCTCCTGTGACGTAATACAAAGTTTTTCAAAATTTGAAATCGGCCAAAAAGTACTAGTTCTTTACTGATGCAATTTTTCCGTTTTTTTTTCCTATTTTCTCAAATTGCCATCGATTTTGATTAAAATTCAAAAATCACTTATTTTTAAAATGCGCTTTAAAATGTATATTCTTATTTTGCCATTGAAATCTTTTGAAGATCACTTTACACTTGTACTCCATAGAAAAGATAGGAGAAATGGTTGCCATGGTAACAAAATATAAATATTTTCCCATACTTATAAGTACCCTATGGACCTATAAATTTTACATCTTGAAAATCAAATGTATCGTACTGTCAGAAACTAAATATATGTTGACACAAAAAATCTGGTGTGACAAGCACAGAACATAACTTTTTAAGCATTTTATTTCTCTCCAGATTTTTTTTTTTTGAGATTTTAGGTACATCCCGAACATATTGACATGTTCCTACTTATTTTAAAAGAACAGTAATTACTAAATTTTTTGAAGCACACTTGTACTTCATAGGAAAGACAGTAGAAATGGTTGCCATGGTAACACTAAATATATATGTCTACGCAAAAACTCTAGTGTCAAGCACAGAACATAACTTTCTTTTACCAAAGGTAAAATAAAATTGTGTGCCGTGTAACCAATCACACCAGATTTTTTTTGATCATATAATCGTAAAGTGGCAATGCACTTTTCTTAAAATATCAGAGGTTAAAAGAGCTATCGCTATTTTCTCTTTTATGGGAAGATTATAATCAAGATTTTTTTCTATACTCTCTTTAAGCTAATAAAAGATAATTTTTAAAAGAAATCCAGATGTTTTAATCATTAAAAAATTTAAAAAAATCACCCCGATAAAGCGAGATGAGCGAAGAGGTGGGCCCCCTTCTCTGCTATAGGGCGTTATCATAGATTGCAAGGTCGGCGTATTGTCGAGCCGGGGGCGGCGCTACCAGGCGCCTCCACCGCCCTTGATTGGCCCTCGGGTGGCGCTGGAGGGATATAATAGGAGGGGGTGCCGCTGGAGGGGCGGCGCCGTAGGGACGGTACCATCGACCGTCACTGACTCGCCGCGAACAGTCAGTTGCCATTTGGTGTTTTAGCAGGTACTAGAAGGCCTCAGTAAAAGCGTAAACTCATATACGAAACGCTAAGCGCGAGTGACACTTGTGATTATTTTTTTTTAAATATTCGGCAACGGCTACTCTTTATGGCATTTGGTTAAACGCTCAACAAACGACGGACTTTTGTCTCAAATTTAACATAAACAACTTGACACTTATTCTACTCTTCTAAACACCAACTCGCCACGTAAGTTTCCATCTTATTTGTCAACCGTCATTAACTCTCTCTTAGAGAATGTTATTCACCTAGAAAACAAGGCTATTTTTATTTCGTTGAAATGACCATATGAACGTGCATGCACCTTTCAGAAAAGTGATTAAAATGCATGAAGTAGTTGATCGTCTTCTTGGTTTGTTGTCGCGTTTCCTGTCATGCCCTATTTGGCAAATCAATCGGAGCATTTTTGCAATTTTTTTTTTATCACCTCTTCCCTTTATTTAAAAAAAAAAAAAAGTTTCAACTGTCCTTAACCCCGTTGCGGTTGTCAGCATACATCATCGGCATGCATGTCGATGGATATGTCATGTATGTAAATTGACTAAAAAAGAAAAGAAAATGAATTGATAAAAATTGCGCCAAAAGTTTATTTTTACGAGTAAAAAAAAAAATTACCCACCTGGTCATGAGGCAAATTTGAAGAACTAATTATCGTTCTAATTTTGATCTTAATACATAATTTTTTTTTAAAATAATATTTTTAGTAAAATAAAAAGGGTTGGCATATTAACTAATTTTTTTATTCCGTTATCAAAAATAATCATAGAAAAAATTATTATTTTTTTTAATTTAATAATTTTTTTTTTTTTTTTTATGTATTTGAATACAGACTATTTGATTTTATATAAAAAAAATTAAATTGTACAAGATTTATCCACCTCATCATTTTAAGATGTTCTAGAATTAAAAGAAAGTTTCTTAGTTCGGCACAAATTAAATTCAATAATTATTATTATCCCCTTTCATGTGTTTTTTAAATAATTTTTTATCACATAATTGCTAACAAATTAAAGAAAATATTAAGATATTTTGATGTTACGAAAAACACGCAATCTGATTTCAAAAAATTTGTTTTTTGAAGACAATTATTTTTTGATTATTTCTTTGAATAATGCTCACTTTTTTTGAAAACGTGTTTATTAAAAATTTAATTGTTGCATAGTGAGATTGGGTTGTGAACTCCCTATGATCAAACCCAGAATCTCAGTCTATTCTGATCACCCGCGTGTTAATTTTTGTACTGGACCATCTATTGTATTAACACACTCATGTAGCATAAAATAAAATTTATTCTCAAGAAAGAAATTTTAATTTATAGTTTTGATAAACACTGCCTACCTAACGAGGGGGATCATCATCTATCCTGAAATTTACACACTCGATTTAACAACATTCAAAGATGGCACGAGCTATTTTACATTAAAAAATTTTAAAAATCCATAGCCTAAGATTTTAAAAGCCCTCGGACTTGGTGCGGTTGGTAGCATACTCGCGGGTTAGATCCCAGGCACTCCGATGATTTTATTTAAGCCATTTGGTATCCAAGAGTGTGAGTGTGAATGGGAAAAAGTTTGTTTTTAAGAAAAAAAAATTCTAACAATCTTTTATCTCTGGTTACTTGGACTTTTTTAGATCAATGCAATTCAGATACAAGTTTTTGGGTTTATTCGTTGCTAATTTTTTAATCCCATTAATCAACCGTTCCTTTCCTGGGTACTCTCATAGAGGCTTGAAAAATGTGGAAAACAAAATCAAATAAATAAAAGTGGTACAAGAGAAATTTGTCAAAAAAATATTTTGAGCAGAAGAACCTAAAAGAAAATATTTCAAACTTCACTAAAACAATGATTCTCAAAGCCCTGGCCCCCACTACTAGTGTCTCGTGACTCGATATTAAGTGTTACTCAAAAAGATATGTAATAGTAGGCCTACTGTATAACAGATCAGATATAGAGAACTAACTAAATAGATATAAGCCTAAAACAACAAAAAGATATATAAAATAATTTGACATAATAAATGTCCTGGTTTTTAAAATTATAACATTATTATATCTAGTCTACTTTAATTCAGGAAAAAACTAAATAAAAACATCAAGGAAAGAGAACTGTCATAACTCAGTAAAATACGTAATAATAGTAAGAATACGTCATTTCTTGCTTTTTATATTTTTTAATTGTTTTAAATGCCCGTGACCCATGGCTCAAAGAGAAGACATTAGCTTCTGGTGCGGGGGTCCCGATTCGCTTCCCGTCCCAATCGAGAAAAATTTATTTCATTTGAATTGACTACAATTCATTTGAAATAAATAGGGATGGGGTCTAAATGGCCTTAGATGCCGAAAAAGACCTTAAATAAAAAAGACAATTGTTTTAAAGTCTATTTTTCGGCATGGGGTCTATCCAACCCTTTTTGTTAGAATTCACCGTGGAAAGGCCTTAAAGAGACCGGGTTTGAAAATCTCTTATTATAGTTGAATAGAGGAAACAGCCAAATGTTGAATCTCTAAGTAAAATGAAACTCTTCTAGAGGCCTCAACCTTTGGTTACGAACTTCTATCTCCTATATCAACTGTTATCTACAGCCAGGCATCGCTATCTCGAGAGATGAACAAATTTTTCAAAGATCCTTGGAATCTTTGAAATGCTAGAATTATTTTTCCTTTTTCGCGATATCTAATTTTGAAAAAACAATTTGCTAATTTCTTAATTTTCGTTTTGTAATATTATTTTTGTTAACCCTTGAAAAAAAATTCTTAGATAAGGAATTTTACTGTTCATAATAGAATAGAAAATATTTTTGTCCAATTTTTTAGATGTTTGTTGCTATCTCGAGAGATGAACAAAATGGAATGTATAGTGATATAGATCTTGTGCTAGAGATCAGAGGTTCGGTTCCCGATCAAAGCGATAAAAATTTTTCCAAATTGTCTATTAATTTAGGAACGGGGTCTAAATAGACTCACATAGCGGAAAAGATATTTTAAAAAATGTTAACAAAAACTCCTCCCCTCCCCCTTCAATTTTTTTCAATCCGCTGCCCTTAAATTTTAAATTTAATATATTATTTTTAAGCTCATAAGAGGCATTAATAATTTATTAAATCTTTCATTATTTTTTATAATTATGAGAAGAAGTTACGAAATTTACTAATAGAGCCCGTGAATAAATTTTTTTTTTTAATTCAACCCTCGGACTATCAGAATAAGTAACTCTAATATATTATTACAATAACTTAGATCAGGGGTGTCAAACTCGCGGCCCCAGATGAACATTTTTGCGGCCCAGTCAATATATCTGTCCCAAATTAAAAATAAAATATAAATGTGAATTAGAAACGAAACCAACATATAAAATTATAATATACTTTATTTATAAACTTTTTTTTTTGCGGGCCACCTAAAGTTAAGCATTGTTTATTTGGCCCAAGTCAGTTTTTGAGTTTGACACCCCTGACTTGTTAGACTAATAATATTCATATTTTAAAAATATCCATTAAAATCTCCCGCATAATATGTGGGATATATTATAAATTTATTTATTTTTTAACTTAATTAAATGGCCGTCGGAAAAACCATTTGGCCAATGGCAAAGTAAGTGTGTTTCAGATATAGGAACCCGAGAAAAAAAAAATTTAATCGGGGCATAAATCTGACTTATTATTCTCCGAGATCCGTACGCACTGGTTCACAAATTGTAAATGTGACCAGAGATTCTGGTCTCGGTAAAATTTATTTATTAAAAATAAATAAATCATTTCCTTATTTCTTTTTCTCTGATTTAAGATCTATTCTTTAAAGATCCTCCAATTTGTTTAGATAATTATTATAATCTCTAAATGTTTTTCCATAACAAATTATATATCATTTTCTAGCTTGGCATAAAATGTAAATAAAATAAAAATTTCTTTAGCTGCTGGCTAAAGTCGTTAATTGGTCGCTTGGAGGGTCGGTCCATGACCTGGCTAAAGACAGAAGGAAGGCGCCGAACAGTTACCTGGCACCTGACCCACAATCACGTGCTCTGGTGGTCACTCTGCTTTTTTAGATTATCACACCATAGGCCTACTCAAATAAAATATGTTTATCATTTGAGAAAATAATCCAAGTCGTCTACAAAACGTCCATGTCCAAGATAACGTTTTCACCAAGTGAAGAGAGTTGGTTTAAACTGGTAGGAAACCATCCATCGTCTAATGCTTAGAAATCGGTCCAGGCAGAAATACATAAACACTTTTCTCCAGCTTTTTTTTTTTATAATTTTTTAATTCAAGTCTATCTATCACCGTGTCCACCTTGATTCAATCAACCTCTCGTAAATTTAATTCGGGGCTTGGTCGTCCGTCACTTAACAGAATTTATTCAATCGCCTTGGGTGTTCCTGGAATAAATGTAAACAAATATCGTCTCGCCAAGGTTTGACGTATCGGTCACCTTCCTCAGGATTCTTTAATATTCCAAATAAATAATTCAAGTAAATTAAGCCTTATTCTTATGAAAATTTTATATCCTTAATTAAAATTTAAAAAAAAAGTCAACTTATTCTATTTTTTATTTTATTTTTACGCATAGAAATCAAGTAGTGATGTAAGAGCATGTCGTATTCAAATTTACAAATTATTTTATAGGGAATTTTTTACCTCCATTTTTCAATTGTTCATGGACTTTTTTTCTCGATAAACATCCACCAAATAAATAAAATAAAAAGAAACAAAGCCCGGTTCTTTTTTTATTTTATTTCTTGACTAGTAATTTTCACGAATCTTTTTCATTATATCATTAATAATATACGCCCAAGGAACTGCTCTGAAATATAAAACAATAATTAAAAATTTTTGTTATTATTCAAACTCTTAATATATCTTAAGAGGATGACCAAGAAACAAAGCTATTGAATTTAGTTAATTTTGAATGGAAAAGAGCAAGTACAGGTGCAGCAAATAAAGACACAAGAGAGCCTTTGGATGTTAAATGCCGAAAGGGAGACGTTTCGGACAAAATTTATTTGTCCATCCTCAGTCCTCGTTGGCTTATAAACTAATTAGGCACAAAGTTGTCATTGTTGTCCTGGCACGAATTTGTGCACATGTATATTTTTTTATAAAAACAGGCGAGTGTCAATGTTCCGTGAGAGTCTATAAGATAATTTAGTTAATTTGATTAAAAATATAAATTAATTTTTTTAATAAAAAAATAAAATAAAAAAAAGATTTAAAAAAATGCTTTTATTTAAATTGAACTAAAAAGAGAGAAATAAGAAAGAAATAATTTAATTGTTCTTGTTAAAATTTTTTAATATTTGACTTAAAATAAAAGCGTGGGGCGCTTCGAAGTGATTCGAGGCTCGCGCCCCACGCTTTTATTTTAAGTCATAAATATTAAAAAATTTTAACAAGAACAATTAAATTATTTCTTTCTTATTTCTCTCTTTTTAGTTCAATTTAAATAAAAGCATTTTTTAAATCTTTTTATTTTATTTTTATTTTAAGCTTTTTAGTCTTTTAGTCTTATCAAAAATCATCAATATGATAAAGTACCACATTAGTTTGGCCTGTATTGATTTGGTTCAATTGAAAAATTATTCATTATCATAAAAAAATGACTCGTAAATATCAAAATTCAAAACTATAGTTAATAGGGCCTTATTTGCGTGAGGCTTCAAATAAAGTACCACATTAGTTTGGTCTATTTTGATCAAAACCACCATATAGTGGCGTCATCAAAAATGACTCTTAAGTATTACATTTCACACCTCTAGCCCATCGGGAAGTCTTGAAATTACATTAATTCGCGAAGGGTTTCAAATAAAGTACCACATTGTTTGGTCTATTTTATCAAAACCACCATATAGTGGCGTCATCAAAAATGACTCTTAAGTATTACATTTCACACCTCTAGCCCATCGGGAAGTCTTTCGAAATTACATTAATTCGCGAAGGGTTTCAAACTGGTTTCAGACTGATAGGTGATTCTACCCTTACTGCATCCCTACAGTCACTAGATCATAGAAGAAGAGTATCTTCACTATCTCTCTCTACAGGTTTACCATGGTCAATGCTCTGCCGAATTAAAATCAATTATCCCACCCAATGCAACATATTCACGGAACACAAGAGGCATCTTCCACATCCCTATGCTGTTCAGATCAGACTAACAGAACTAAACAATTTCATTCTTCCTTTGTCCCCATAACCTCCCGTGATTGGAACAACTCCCTCGTCTATCTTCCCCCAAAACGTACAATCTTCAGACTTTCAAGTCTAACCTCAACAGGCATCTTCTCAGTTCCCGCAGTTGAGTTTCCCCTTTATCTTCTCCTTTTGTTTTTATTTTCTTCCTGGCTGCATGTGACTATTGGTCATTATAGGTCTTCGGACCTTATGCCCCATTCCAAAAAAAAAAAAAAAACAAAAAATAAAGTACCACATTAGTTTGGTCTATTTTGATCAAAACCACCATATAGTGGCGTCATCAAAAATGACTCTTAAGTATTACATTTCACACCTCTAGCCCATCGGGAAGTCTTTAAATTACATTAATTCGCGAAGGGTTTCAAATAAAGTACCACATTAGTTTGGTCTATTTTGATCAAAACCACCATATAGTGGCGTCATCAAAATGACTCTTAAGTATTACATTTCACACCTCTAGCCCATCGGGAGTCTTTTGAAATTACATTAATTCGCGAAGGGTTTCAAATAAAGTACCACATTAGTTTGGTCTATTTTGATCAAAACCACCATATAGTGGCGTCATCAAAAATGACTCTTAAGTATTACATTTCACACCTCTAGCCCATCGGGAAGTCTTTTGAAATTACATTAATTCGCGAAGGGTTTCAAATAAAGTACCACATTAGTTTGGTCTATTTTGATCAAAACCACCATATTGTGGCGTCATCAAAAATGACTCTTAAGTATTACATTTCACACCTCTAGCCCATCGGGAAGTCTTTTGAAATTACATTAATTTGCGAAGGGTTTCAAATAAAGTACCACATTAGTTTGGTCTATTTTGATCAAAACCACCATATTGTGGCGTCATCAAAAATGACTCTTAAGTATTACATTTCACACCTCTAGCCCATCGGGAAGTCTTTTGAAATTACATTAATTCGCGAAGGGTTTCAAATAAAGTACCACATTAGTTTGGTCATTTTGCAAACCACCATATAGTGCACAAAAATGACCTAGTATTCTTCCCCCCCATCGGGAAGTCTTTTGAAATTACATTAATTTGCGAAGGGTTTCAAATAAAGTACCACATTAGTTTGTTCCATTTTGGAAAACGAAACTCACAATTTGCGTCATCAAAAATGACTCTTAAATATCAAATTTCACACCTCTAGCTCATCGGGAAGTGTCCCTAACAAAGCCATAAAGTTGGTGACCTTGAAAGAGTAAGTTAAATAAAAGCATTTAATAATAATTAATAAAAAAACACACTTTTTCCCATGCACATGTCTTTTCGGCAACTTAGGCCATATAAGACTTTATACGATAACCGTTTTTTGGAATATAGCCTACTGTATTTGGGGTCCAAAGAATTCACCGTTGGCACTAGTTGAAACATCCTTAAATTTAATTAAATTATCATCTAATTATAAATAAATAAATAACACTAGTTTAAGTTTCTAAAAGATTTTATTTTAGCTTATGCTTATTTCGACGTTAATACATAGAGGCTAAGCTAAAATAAAAACCTTTGAAACTTAACCTAGTTTTTTTTTTAACACTCACACTTTTTTCTCATTCACACTCACACACACATTTACAAAGTCTTTCCGGCAACTTAGGCCATTTAAGACTTTGACGATAACCGTCCTGGGGGTCCAGGCATTCTTATTTAAGCCATTTGGTATCCAAATGGCTTAAATAAAATCATCGGACTGCCTGGGGTCCGATCCCGCGACTTTTGGTAACCTAGTGTTATTTATCTATTGAATATAATTAGGTGATAATTTAATTAAAAAAGAATATATAAGTTATTTCTTTAACAATAATGCACAATATTTGGATTATATATTAATTTTAAACTGATAACCGTTGGTTCTAGTTGAAATATTATGATTTAATTCTCTGATTAAATTGTATATTAACAACAACATTTTCTTTTAATAGGATTTTAATTATTCTATGAGATAATGTTTTTTTTTTAAGATGCTTTTCGGCATCTAAGGCAATTTAGACCCCATCCCTTAAATAATTGTTAGCCATTACAATAGAAATAAATTTTTTTAGGATGGGAAGGGGACCACAACTAATTAATATCTCTCTGAGCCACGGGCCCCATGAGCTAGTGCTATAAAAATGCAATTTTTTTTTAACTAGACTACTAACTTCTTTATGAAAATAACTTTAAATACGAGACCTAATTACAGTTAAGTTCAAACTACAAGCTTTCTAAAAGTTGACAGATATATGGTAAGAGATAAGTTAACATAAAGGGCCATATGTATTTACTGATTCTATTTATTAACCAATTAAAAAATCACTTTTAGATATACTAGAATATCTTTTACATAAATCTAAAGACAATCATACTAAATTTTAAAGATAATTTCTTTTTAAATACCCTAAATTTATTTATTACATTTGTAAATAAAAACAATACTTTCTCTATTTATACTAAAAAATAAGAGAAAGTAAATACATCATTCAATGTAAAATTTAATTTTAATTTAATATCAAATAATTATAAAAGTAATTTTCATTAAATTTTATAATCCCAGTAAAAAAAAATTCTTTGCTTTTCTAGTAAATTATTCTATCTAAAGCAAAAAATATTTGTATTTGAAAAATTTGAAAGATTTATTTATTTATTTTACTATTTGAAAATGCATGGCTAACCAAGCCTAACTCATCAGATTTTTTTTCTTTTCAATTATACTCGATTGAAATTTTCTAAGTAAATTAATAAACAGTAATTTTTTTTTAATTTTTTTTTTTATTTCGGAATTCGCTTATTTCTCAGATAATTAAGATATTCATGTAGTGGTTTTTGGATGCGATATGAAATATTTATAAAATATTAATAGCATCGTTCTTTGTATGGGAAGATCTCTTTTTGGTTGCTTTTGTCCTAAATCTTTTTATCTAATTTTAATTTTAATTAATTAACAAGTTTCGGTTCCGGCCGAAACTAAAATTGAAGCCGAATTCGGTTTCGGATGAAAATCTTGTTTCGGTCGGACCCTAATTCATTGTTAAATAAATAAAGATAGATATATTTATTTTACAACCGTATTTATTTGATCCCCATTTGGGAAAAAAGAAACCAAACTGAACCTTTCACATACTATTAATATTTTATGATTATTTCATATCTCACACAATAACATCTACTGTTAGGCTATATCTTAATTATCTATGGCGTCCGAAACGTCAATAAAGAATTAAAAAATTTTTATTTCTTCTGGCTGCATATTCATTTCCACGTTTAAATACTCGGCAACAGCTATAATATACTATTACTTAGTATTTTCGGACGCCAGACATGTCCATCCTCAGATCAATTCATTGTCAAATAAATAAAGATCGGTATATTTATTTTACAACGGTATTTATTTGATCTGAGAAAGAACGCGACTGGAGCGCGAAACGTCGACAATTAAATTAAAAATTAATATAAAAGGTTTTTATTTTTCTCTGAAATTACCTCTGTCATGTATTATTGTCTATCTTCGTAAAAAACAGCCATTTCGAACATCGACACTATAAGATAAAGTATTTTGTTCTTTAAAATATTTTGGTCCATTGGCAGAACCATAATTGACACTTAGAATCCACATTCCATTTTTTTTTTTTAATATAAATTTACATTTCCATCAAGTTTTTTAAAGAGAGAAAATTAGGCTCCTTTCTCAGTCACTTTGGATAGATATCTCTCTCTATCTTGCTCTCACTTACTTTTATAGGATTAGGCATGGATAAGGTTAATCTATTTCTTTTCAAAATATTCCCTTTTTTTGATAGTTCCGACAATTTCAGCCTTGTCAGGACTCCGACCGATACCGATTGCTAACCAGTAGCTATCTCCGGTCAGGATGTGCCATTTATTGTTGTCATTAAACCGGACATCCTATTTGAATTGCTAAAAACTATATTTTATTGAATAAAAAAAATAAATAAAAATTGCACTCTTTAATTTTTTTTGTCTGGTTTTTTAGGATAGATAAGAATTGACTTTTTTTTCAATAGCATACAAGATAACCAACTATTAATAACATTTCCGTTTTTTTTCTTTTGTATATATTAATATTTGGTTTTTCAACTATCTTTGATAAAACTTATTAGAGTTAAAGCTTCATATTGAATGTTTGATGAATTTAAATTATTTACAAATTCAAAATATTCCCTTTTTTTGGATAGTACCGACTTTGTCAGGACTCCGACCGATACAAAATCCAAAACATTTATTAACTTGTAACAGGAGTCAGGACCCAGGGGTCACTGAATGGCGTATGGGAATTCGGGATGACCCCCAAACGACTATAGCCTATTATTATTCAAGTCAATGTAAATAATGTTTAGGTGTAGTCTTATACATCGTCAAATGACTTGAATACTAAATGCTAAAAAAGTAGCTTGTGAAAAAAAATTTGCCCAGCCCTGTCAAAAGAGATTTGAAATTTTGGAAATAAACAAATTTTTTTTTTAATTTGGAAAATAATCAAAAATATCTGAGTAAACTTCATATTTAAAATTCTAATAAAAATTTAATATTAAAAAAAATTTTAAATTTGTATCTCTGCTTAAAAATATAAACCGCACAATGCGATTATTTTTTTTAACAATTATTTGCTAAAAAAAAATTTTAATTGACCCTTATATTTTAATTATGAGAAAAGCTTTGTAACCATATTTTGAGTCTAAAGAAAACAAGATGTTATTAGAGTATTTGTAACAACACAAAGAAAGGTAAATGTCTTTGGCGCCATGTCTCTTTCTTTTGAAAGCATCTCAATTTCATATTTAAACATCTTTATTATATGTCAGTACATTCTATTTAACCTTGAAACTTGCCTTGAGTGTCTGGCCAGCTCTGTGAGCTAAAATTGTCATAATTGTTTTGTATTAGTAGTCTATAGAAAAGTGTCTCGACGAAAGAGGGTTTCGTGTTGTGTCAACCCTCCTCCTATTCAGATGGTCAACACCTGTCCCATCATTAAAATAAAATTTTGTTAAATTTGTTAAATATTGATTTAAAGGTATGTTACCACTAATTCATTAAAAAATATAATAGTTCTGTTCCTGCAGTTTAAGGGGGTTCAGGAGCGACTTCTAAACGTACTTTAAAAAAAAACTAGACTATTATAAGGAATTTTTCAATGCGGTTTTTTTTTAAATGAATTAAATTCATAAGAGATTATTGGGACATCGAGCTATAATTTTTTTAATGACTTATTAAAAAATTATCGTAATTAATTTTTTTGTTATCAAGCAAATACAAAAAAACAATCAGTCCCAATAATCTTTAATTTTTTTTAAATTTAAAAATGAATTTATTGTTATTATTAATCACATATTAATTAAGAAATTAGATGATTTATTTAAAATTCAACTGTCAAATTAGTTCAGCATTCTTGCAATAGATGGCAGGCTAGTCTAACAGCTGATCCTCTTTTGGCCTATATCTGGCCTATATTTATATATTTTTATGCTTTTATAAAAGATACATAATATATAATAACATTTATAAAGTATTTATTGTTAAAAGATCAATGAAAATCAACCAAATGCATTAAATATTATTAGCTACCATTTTGATATCTCTTGGCAAATTTTTGAATTACATGATATTCGGGCATAGTTTTAATGACACACAACGCCATCTTATCGGGCACAACCAGCCCTTACTAATAAGTCTCTCTTCAGTCATTAGTGTTTACATGTTGTTGTTTCTCTGAGTAACTTCCATGGGAATAATACTGAGGAGAGTTCCCGTTTCCTTTCTCAGGAGGAGGCATCTCAAATAGAGTTAGATAATTTTTTGCCATGAGATGGATTTGAACTCAAGGTGTTTTTAACTCAAGATTATAATCTTAACTGCTTTATCCCCTCGTCTATTCACCTCCTCTAATATGTCTAATAGCAATTAATATGAATAAATTGGAAAGAATTGTCAAAGTTAAATTTCTTATTTATTATCTGGCTCAAAGACACCAAAACCCCAATAAATTCGCGATTAAAAATCATTTTAATTCTGATACTGCAGCATTTGATTAATAAAATTGTTTATTTTTAGTCATATTGAATGTTTCGGCCCGTATGCAGACCTTCTTCAAAAGCTGTAAAATTATGAGTTTATACTATTTTATTTCCCCTACTAATGTTACTGCACCTCATCAAATCGTTAATTTAATACATACTGCCTAAAAAAATTATAACTTTATCTTTTATAAAAATAGATTTAAAAAAAAAAAAACATACCAAGTTGAGTTTTATATTTTTGCACCTCTGATGACTCACATATCAGTATAAACATAACCTGAAAATATTTATATCCTAGCCAAAGGTCATGTTCATGTGGTTAAATTTAAGTGATTTGAATGCACGACATCTGATAGTAAGTTATATCAAACTTTGGCAGGTGTTGCCTTTAAGTCACGAGGAGACTTAAGGCATAGTAAATGCCTCTTTGTTTCAACACTAAAATTATTAGCTACTCAGATTAATATTTAAATTACTTCTATTACTACGAATATAGTGCATCTCTCATATACTGGAGATAAATAACTCGAAAATACTTTGCGTCTATTGTTCTAATGATTCTAATGTATAATATGTAGAATTTTTGTTCTAACGATTTTAACAGAGAAAAATGATATATTAACTAATTTATTATTAAAAGACATTTTTTATGAATCGTAAATAAACAAATGAATCATTAGTAATTTTTTATATAAGCAAAATTAAGACAGCTAAATTAGTTGTCTTTTTTTTATGTGAAAATAATGAATACCTTAGTATAAATAATTTCCTCGTTGTTTTCTTTTTTTTTTTTTTATAAAAACAACTTGCTGTCAACGAATTAAATAATCTGACAAAGAAAGTAAAGTAGGAAAGAGAGACACATCAACAAAATGAGTCATTCTTAAGAGGTCTCTTATTTCGAAGAAAAATATTAAAAAAGAAAAAAATTATCCTCGAGATATGAATGGCAGGTTAAAAAAAAATTTGCTTAAATTACAAATTTCCAGAGAGCAATCAAATTTGAATCATTAATCATTAATTCGTTATTAGAATATCTTAGGATTTAATTAAGATATTTTTTATCTTAAACTTATTATATTTCCAAATAATAAATAATCAATGGAGATAATTTGAAGTTAATTATTTTTTTGATAATTCTTTTAATATATTCGGCATTTTTTTTTTCTAATCTTTCTTTTAAATGATCACAAGTTTTGCCGAAATTTGAAAAAATTTTGAATATCATTTAAATAAAAAGAATTTTAACAGATGACATAAGAGTGCAACCTCCCCCCTTCAAATTAAAAAAAAATCTGGTGTGCAAGCCCAGAACACAATTTTCGATTACTAATCAAAATCTGGACATAGAATTTTTGACATGAAACCACTACTTTCTCTATATATATATTAATATATTACATATATTTATAGGTAAGAGAAAGTAACAATAACAATCCATGAAATATTTTTTTTTTTTTTTTTAAACATTCACACTTTTTTCTCATTCACACTCACACTCACACACACATTCACACAGTCTTTTCGGCAACTTTAGGCCATTTAAGACTTTGACGATAACCGTTGTAATTAATATATCAATTTGGGGTTCAGGCATTTCTATTTAAGCCATCTGGTATCCAAATGGCTTAAATAAAATCATCGGACTGCCTGGGTCCGAACCCGCGACGTTTGGTATAGGAGGTAGGCACGCTACCTACTACGCCAGACCCGGGGGCCCATGAAATATTAATTAATAATTATTGGCCTTGGCCAAAAAAGCCTTTAAGCCAATAAAATATTAATCAAATCATGAACTGAAATTTTATTTGGACGCTCCTTCCAAAAGAATACTCACGCCTAAGCTATTGCAAAATTTTAAAGTTACTGTATTAAAAAATTATTTTTAAAAAATGTGGTTTTAAATACATTTCTTTATCTTGAATGATATATTGCTGGTGTAAATAAGCCGGCTGTCTATATGAAAACCTCCAACTTTCGAACAAAACTCAATGAAATATTTTTTTAAATAAAATTTTTTATTTTAAAAATTCCATACTCGCTTGCTATTTTCTTCTTTGATTATTTTTTTTTTTTTTTTTTTGACCTTATTGTATTCAATAAAAGGTATTAAAAAATTAGTGTCAAAAATGGATAGACTTTGTTATAGTGCGTTAGTATTTTTTAGATTCTATAATAAATATTAACGCAATTTTTAGTAACAATCCACATCGCCAAAAACTGACGATCTTTTTTGAATTTTATAGCTAAAAGATCCAAATATTAACTATAGATGTGTTGATGTAATTAAGAATTATGTTGGGATATGCAGGGCAGCCTCAATAACAAATATTTATTTATCCGTATCGGGTTTACCGCTTTCCAGCCTTCTTCAGGACAGGATTTTCTGGGGTATAGTCAACATTTGTTTGGCCCCCTCTCCGTGGCCGAGAGGTTAGAGGTTTTGTCAAATGACAATTTAAAAGGTAAGGGGGGGGGGGTTGGTTCAGATCCCAGGCAGTTAATTTAAATCATTTGGATGCCAAATAATATAAATAAATGTGCCTGAACCCCAACATACATGTAGGGACTATATCGTTAAATTATGAGTATCTTATAGAGTCTATATGACCTAAGATGCCGGAAAAAGACCTCAAAAACAAATTTGTTCGTTGATTTCTTATTTCTCGATACGATCACTCAAATAAAAATAAATTTCACTAAAAAAAATCTTTGTTTTCATTATAGCTGGCCTCCTCTTCTAATTCAAATATTAACTTTAAATAAAATAATAATATGTGTGGATAAATTAGTTTCTGTTTGATTGCTGGAAAGTAGGCAACCCAAATGACCAGCTCGCTAAACAATTTTCTATTTAAGAAGCTCGGTTGTTAATATCTTCTTTCCATTGGGTTTCCAAACTTCCAATAAGCAAACACCAACTGATTTATGCATTTTATAAAACCGTATATTTTCTTCATCGTTTATTTTTTTTTTCTCAGGGTTAAAATTTTAAAAGTAGAAGAAAATTTTTAACATTTGAATTTTTTAAGTAATTAAAAAGATATTTATTTAAAGCTTTCACAACATGTTTTTCACTAAAGGCTTGGGTAAAAAATTCTATCCACATAAATAATAATAAATCTTATAAACTAAACAAGGAAGCATAACAGATTAGAGCTTTTATAATTAATGAACGAATATATGGGAATAATTAGATACGTTTCCTTTTCCGAATACAAATTTGAGGATAGCTACATAATTGAATTTATTTCCTAGTTACGACACGTTGACAGACAGAGGGAACTTTAAACGAGGCAGGCAATTGACCTGACTTGAGGTGCTGTTGGTTGAATTAATTAATGATGAAACTTCTTACTCAATTGAGCCGTCAAGGTAGAAGTGGGTCGGAATGCCCTGCTGGTTTGTCTGGTACCTGGTCTCTAATTCTGGTCTGGTCATCCTCGGTTGTTTGTTTATTTCTAAGGGACCGGCGACGACGTCCTTGCTTGAGAGGCGACGTCCTCCAGCCGGACGACGTCCTCGTGATTACACAAATGCCTCCATTTACATCTGCCACTCACTCATTCTCGTGATATTTCCACATATTCTTTCATGCCCCATATTGACTAACAATTTCCATTGTCATGCAATCGCATCAATTTTATTCATTTCTAATCCGCAATATCAATTCAATTATTTTTATTGTTCTTTAGATCCACCGGCCATTTAGACATTATTACATACTATTTTATAACTAACCTAACTCAACTTATAGGAATACAGGGAAAAAGAAAATTCACTGTCTCATAATTTTTCCTAAATATTATATATATATTGCTACTTAGCCCCTATATTGATTTCTTTTTTTCTTAAATATTATTAATTTGAATTAATGATAAAATATTAAAAAAAAAAAATAACTAAAATTTAAAAAATAATAATTAACACCCAAACCAAACTTGCCTTTGCTCGGAATCGAATCAAGATTTAACATATTGTTACTCTGACGTTATGATTTTAATTATCAAATAATTTTTTACTTTTACTTTGCTATTTTTAAGAATTTTTTTTTTAAATACCATATATATACAAATACAATAAACCCAATATATGGATGGAGTCAGCCAAGGGAAAAATAAATCTGTCAACGTTTTGAGCGCTAATCAGTGAGCCTTCTGGGGGGGGGGGGGGCAGGATATCCCTAGTTACGCCCATGCTCACAGCCAGAATAAAAATTGTATAAAAAATTTTTTAGAAAATTTATGTCCCGGCTATAATAAACTGAACTATATGAGGTGTTGCAGTATATACTGTAATTTGTTAAAATATTTTTTTCTGCTGCTCGCATAGATGGACCCGAATTTTTTTTTTTAATTCAAATTGCAAATTAAGAGCAGTCCTAGAAAAACTGGAAATTTTACTTCACCACTTAATAATACCAATCGCACAAAAATTAACATCTTAAAAAAATACAAACTATGTATTTTTTATTATTATTTATTAAATATATAGGCTATTAATAATCATTTTCATAATAAAATGATTTCCTTAAAAAATTTTATTTCAACATTTATTATTTTTATTATTGCGATTACGAAAGCAAAATGCATGTAGAACAAGAATAAAACCGATAAAGATCAACGAAATAATAATAATATTATTATTTCAATATTAAGTTGAATAATCAAAATTTGATATTAATCTTAGAAAATGATTCCTTGATAAAATAATTTTAGAGGTCACAGTGTGAAATTGATTTGAAAACATGATCCAAACACAATCAGTGAAATCTTACGAGTGAGCCAAGTTATTGTTCAAACATGCCATGTTGTTTGCGATTGGAAATCAGCTTTTTATTTTAATCACTCTATTTAAAGGCGTAATTGTGAGAATCAAAGAGTAAATCTGGGTTAAAAGATATATTATATTTTATTTATTATACTTCACATCTCCATTTTAATTGATTAATAGGTTTCATATTGAAGTTTCACTATTTACGCTCCCTACGCTTGCATTCAAAGTAGGTCTTTATTTTTTATATAATCTTTTAAGTAAAATAAGAATAATTCGAGAATTACATTATTTATTCATCATCATGCAAATAATATCAAAGAGGAATTTTCAAATTTGTGGGCTAAGAAGCGATCAATTCTGATGATGACAAGGAATTGTCGAAATACGTATCAAGTGTTAATTTTTTAATTAATAAAACCTTTGAAAAAAATAAACTAGTGTTTAATTTGTATATTTAATTTTAATTTAATAAACTTGCATTAATTCGCCCCTGTTTCTCTATTCTTTGATATATTGCATAGAATAATTACTTAGAGAATAAATAATTTTTAATTTATTTCTCTTTATATTTTTTCTTAAATTTGAAAAAAAAAAAAATTCTTTGGTTCTAAAACCAATTAGATCTTATAAAATATTTATTTATTCGAAACGTTATTACATCAAACTTATGTAGGCTTTATCTAAAATTTTTAATTCGTTTAAGTCTACTATGAATAAATTTTTCCAACTACTGGGAACCACACCCACGACCTTTAAATTCAAAAGTGAAAAAATGTATTTCTTAATTTTTTAAAAGTTTTATATAAAATAATCGTATTCTGAGAAGAAATTTGTATTTTCACTTTCATTGTTCTCATTCTATTCTCCTATTATAACTGTAGATGTGTCTGTGTATGTGTGTATGTGTATTTCTAACATCGTAATGATTTCAAAAGCTTATGAGATAGCTAAAATAAACACCTCTTTACTGTTATATTGATTAACCTCTTTGATATTGGTACAAAACACTTATGTCTATTAAAATTTCCTTACAAGTTAGGTTCTTTAGAAGATAAAGATGGAATAGTACAGCTAAGAGGCAACATTATTATATCAAATTTTGTTATAAATAGAAAATTTTAACACAATAACACCTGGCTATAATTTTTAAAAGTTTCTGATCTTATGAAATGTTCCAAATTGCAGTCGAAAAGTTAACTTAAAATTTTATATAAGATTACTATTAACTCTTCACCTTTTCCTTATTGTCCAATCAAGGCTTGGAATTCCTTAATTTCGAAAGGGGTCTCGCCTTTGATAAGGGTTCAACATAGAAAGTAATAATTTCTTTACACCACCTCTAAAACAAATTGTTTTTATGAATTAAAATTAAAATAAGAGGATAAAGGAGCAAGCAGCCAGGTAGTTAGTCTCCACGAAATGAAACTCTCTTTTGAGGAAACAGTTTCGGTTTTAATGAAATATAACCATCATCAGTCCATTTTGAGCTGAAAGCATTGTTGAGTTAGAAAAATCAAAATAACAAAAGATTATTTGAATATTTACAAACAATATATAACTGATACATACAGTGTGAGCTCAAATGACAAAGCATTGAGTCATATTGCGGAGTTGTCAGTAGATGTGTATTATACATAAATTATTTGTATAAAATACAAGGCAATGCAATCAGCTTATACGAAGCGCCAAGTTTGAGATACAAAATTTTTTTGTTAATGAGAGATTTTATTTATTACATTTGATATTATAGTAAATATTTTGTACAATGACCTCTTATAGGGTCAGAGGTGATGATGGTATACCGAACTCATGTATGTTTATTGAAAGGCGATAATCACTGAGGGAAATTTGTCCTTTGACATCTATAGAAAGCCGTCTGATAGTGGCAGATTTTTAGACTATAATTCAAACACCCCTTTTCTATATAAAATGAACACCCTTAATTATTTTTTAAGGCGTATATATACGCTGGGTGATAATGAATTTGTGCAAAAAAATCTGATAGATTTCAGGAGCATGGCAATCTCCAACTCGTATCCTGCACATTGCATTAACTATGCAATCGAGCGGTACAAACGAAAATATAATTCTGTTAGTGCAAATTTAACACCTACACCGGTTGATCCATCAACCGGTCAAGATAAACAATTGTATTTTTCGTTATGCCATGTTCCTGGGCTCTCAGAAAATATACAAAGAACACTAAAACAGTTTGGAGCACAGACTGCCCTAAAATCACAGACGAGCTTATCTTACTTATTTAACAACAAGGACAAATTTCCCTTCGATAACAAATTTGATGTCGTTTATTTCATCAAATGTTTAGACTGTCCATCACCAACTAGAGGATATGTAGGTCAAACGGGGTGTCATATTAATCAAAGAATGGCGGGTCATAGGAGTAATATCAAGTGTAAAAAAACTTGCACGGCGCTCTGCTCACATTCCTTAGAAAATAATCACAATTTCGACATAGACAATCCAAAAATTCTCCTGCAGATGAATAACACAACGAAACGTTTATTTGCGGAAAAATGCTTCATCAAAGCACTGGGGGACCGGGCAATAAATTTCCAGACTGATTGTGTGGGGCTTAGTAATTTTTATATTTCATTTCTTGATGGCCTGGGAGCCAAGTTGTGTGTGTGAATTAAATAAGTATATAATCTGCTCCATCACCATCTCGAAAATCCTTTTATTTATTTTATTGAATATAATTATAGTTGGTGGCAATGTTGTCTTTCAGATAGATTTTGATTAAAATAAAATTGTAAACAATTTTAATAATTTTATATTTTTATATAAAAAATTCGAATATCAAATTTGTGTCAACTCATTGCCATTGACTTTTGCTCGGAGGGATTTGCTTGGGTTAGGTTGGATTATCGCCTTTCAATAAACAAACATGAGTTCGGTATACCATCATCACCTCTGACCCTATAAGAGGTCATTGTACAAAATATTTACTATAATATCAAATGTAATAAATAAAATCTCTCATTAACAAAAACAATTTTGTATCTCAAACTTGGCGCTTCGTATAAGCTGATTGCATTGCCTTGTATTTTATACAAATAATTTATGTATAATACACATCTACTGACAACTCCGCAATATGACTCAATGCTTTGTCATTTGAGCTCACACTGTATGTATCAGTTATATATTGTTTGTAAATATTCAAATAATCTTTTGTTATTTTGATTTTTCTAACTCAACAATGCTTTCAGCTCAAAATGGACTGATGATGGTTATATTTCATTAAAACCGAAACTGTTTCCTCAAAGAGAGTTTCATTTCGTGGAGACTAACTACCTGGCGCTTGCTCCTTTATCCTCTTATTGTCAAATATAACAGCCACTTCATCTCTTCAATTAAAATTAAAATTTTGCAAAAAGACAAAACAAAATTTTAAATTGATATTTTTAAAAAAATCAATTTTTTTTAAACGTGTTTTTGTCATCTGAGGCCATTTATACTCCGTACTTATTTTTGATAGCTAATCAAATTAATCATACTTTATCCCCTAAGACGAGAACGAACTTCTGACTCATACGAGACAACAATTTTACCTCTGCACATGGGCGTAACTAAGGAATTTGGCTGGGGGGGGGGGGCATAGGACCAGCCATCCTCTGGGAAAGCCAATTTTTCTTGAGTCGGGGGACTTTCTGAGGAGGAGCTGAGCCCCCCCTCCCGAGACCCCCTTAGTTACGCCCATGCCTCTACACTACGGACAGTCATCAAAATTTATACAATTAGTTAATTTATATTCAATAGACCTAATAATAAGTTAATAAGTTAAGCTAGGTCATTTCTTTGGGAACCCTTAAGTACTAGTACTTTACTGAAGTACTTTTTTACTTTTTTTTACTTTTCTCTTAATTTTAACGATTTCTTTCAAATTTGAAATATTTCCTATTTGCGGTATTCAAAACAAAGTACGTCAAAACAAACTTATCTTTGGGAAACCTCGAGTACTAGTATTTTACTGCTTTTTTATTTTTTCCAATTTTTTCAAAAATTCAGTCTGATTTATTTCAAATTTTAAGTAACAATATGAAATGAAACTAGATTTTGTCTTTGGGATACTTCGAGTACAAGTACTTTACTGAGGTATAATACTTTATTAGTTTTTTACAATTTTATCAAAAGAAAGAACTACCGAGCAGTCATCCCGGAACTAATTTCTTTATACCACTTCTAAAAAAAATTGTTTTTATGAATTTTTATTAAACAAAAAGATATATCCTCTCAGGGGCTTTTACTTGGTCGACCCTAGTAGCTACTACTCCAAGGGCTTCGCAAATAAAAAGTATCATAAGGGATACTTTTACTTAATTAGAATAATTATCAACTAAAATAGGCGTGAAAAAATGGGTCATCTTTTCGTAAGTCCTTGTTTACAAGCCATCTCATAAATATTTATTTTTAATAAATTATTCCTATATGCATCTCGTTTAAATTTCAATGTTTGCATTTTCAGGGTTCTCTCTATTGTTTGATTATAAATACTAAATCTTGAACTTGTTTTTCTTACGATAAATAAACTTGTCTAAGTTTATTCAAGCATTAAGAAGATATTATTGTCCACAATTTTTATCTCTAATATTGACATTACCTCTCCTATTATCATATTTAAAACTAAAAATTTGATTTTTAAATAGGATAATTAGCTGTTTATAATTAAATTATCATAAAGATGTTCATACATTAAATAGTATTAATAGATAAACTTGTATATTCAGAAAGTTTTGTTATTTTTGGTAGATTAATTTTGTGATTGATCAAGTCAAAACTTATTCAATTTGTAGATGTTTGAGTTAGAGGATGGTGAGCACAAGTTACTCGAGTAAGTACTGCCGGGGCTCCGGGTTCGTTTCCCCTCCCAAGCGAGAAAAATTTATTCCATTTGAATTGACTACAAATTATTTGAAATAAAAAGAGATGGGGTCTAAATGACCTTAGATGCCAAAAAAGACCTTAAATAAAAAAAAAAATCTGTGTGGCTTAAAATGCTGATAAAAATTTCAGCCACAAAATTCGAATCAAAAAACGTTAAAAAGAATTCAACTAATTATGAAATAAAATAAAAATATTTAGTTTTATTATGTTCATAAACTCATAATCTCAATATATACACATATTTAGGGTCATTGTTACTTAATGTACAGATACGAGTATGCTGGAAAAAATTACTTTCTTTAGCAAAACAAAATTGCCAGCGTTTTCTATCGTACTTTGACTTTTGTCGATTTTATATTTACCTCTTTATAAATACTATTATTTTAAAATTATTTAATTAAATTAATAAATGCTGCAATTTTATGAAGCAAAAAATATAATTTTTTTTATTCATGTGTCTTTAAATGAATTAACTCTAAACAAGCTTTTTTTATCACCTCTCTTATTGCTTTTATTAATAATTTTCATATACTTATAAAATATTCATTCTTTTACGTTATAATTGGTTTGTATATATGTAAATAAGTCTAATATTTAAATTTATATGATCTTGCTTATTGTAAAAATTTTCAAGGATTTTTTCAAAAACAACTTTTTAGATATTAATCTAACACTTATTATATTTCCGTTTAATTGTCAAATAAAATTATTCATCTTAGAAAAGATGGGACAAAGTATTTATCTTATTTAATTTAATTATAAATTCTTGAGAATAATTTAAATTTTAAATGCTTTCATTGAAGTTTTTAATGCAATTTTATATTTAACGAAAATTAAGATATCCGATCTTTCCTTATATAGGCCTTTTTTTGAATTCAGATCTAAATGAAATTCATTTATTAAAGCGAATAATAATCAGTGACTGATTGTATACTTGAACTAATGATGAAGAAGTAAGGCAATAAAAAAATTGCTTTATTTAAGAGTTTTGTACGTGTACGTTTCGGCCTTTTATTCTGGCCTTTTTCTGGAAAGTTGTAGAGTTTTCCGTGAGCTTAGGGAGAGAGTCTTTAGCATTTTCTAACGTGATATGGATCTTGAATCAAAAGCCATGTTGGTCGACGAATGTTCATCTCCACACCATGTCTCTTTCCTAATCTCATGAGAACCTCATCATCTGAAGAAGGCCAAAAGAACGGCTGAAACGTACACGTAAACTGTTAAATAAAGCAATTTTTTTTATAATTTTGCTTTCATCATTAAAGATTTATTATATTATGTAATGGTGTGTCAAAGACCAAACATCGAGTTTTGAGAAAATCAACATTAAAGTTTTTTGTTTTCATTGGATTATAATTTTTGTGCAAGTAACATTAAATATAAATTTTTTTAGGACCTATTTCATAAAAAATACTATTAATTAAAGCATTTGAAACAATTTTCCGTGCTTAACTCAATTTTGAATTTTTTGGTCTTTGACACACCATTGCATAACAGGGTCCATTTATAAATCATTTACTCATTCAGTGGATTTGTGGAGGGTATGAATAGGGTATATATGTTTTTTTACGGCTTCCTCCCTCTTTGTTTTTACATTTCAAATGTTTTTTTTTAAATGTCTTTTTCGGCATCTGAGGCTATTTAGACTCTGTCTCTATTTTTTTTTCAATTGATTGGCATCCATTTCAAATGTTTGCCTGTGCATCGGGCCGATTTGTTCCACTTTTGGTATCAATACCGAAGGAGGGCAAGGACGAAGAAGATTTACAGTTTTATTTTTTATTTCTATCAATACATTATTCGCCTCATCTCTGGTGCCTCTTTGAGCTTCCATTACTAGTTCATATATCCAATGATTACTGAGTCAGTTGACACTTTAAGTTCGGACAGAGAATAAAATTTTAATTTTCAGTGGATAAAGCAAATAAATAAAATTACGAGAGATCAATTTAGTTATTCTTTTGGACTTGACTTATACACCATTTAAATGTATTTTTTTGGTGAATCTTTATTTTTATTATTTTATCAGATTTACCAAAATTTTATTATCATATCCACTTAATTGTAATTGATAAATAACGGTTATCTTATAAATGAATACCAAAATGGCTTTCTCAAGGAAATGATAAAAAATTTAAAAATGATTAATTTATAAAGAATGTTTCTTATTTCTTTAGTAAAAGGAAAAAATTTGATAATAATTAGATGAATTTATTTGTGAATTAATAATTATTAGTCATTAAACAAATATTTAGTTTTTTTAAAGTAAAAAAATAATTATCATTTATCATAAAATTAAAATTTAATTGAGGAAATTTATTTTTTTTCTTTTTAAATTCCCAAAACTTTTTTTTTATAATCGATCAATAATTGTTATTCATTTAATGTTAATACATTTACCAAAGTCGGATGACCTTTGGCGAAATTCAGGTTCACTTAATTATATAAACAAAAACTTGAACTAATTAATTTCAAATGGCAAGTCTTCTGTCAATCAATCTCGAGTTTTTTTTTTTTTTTTATAACAAGTAAAAACAGAACTTGTTCTTATTTACATTTATACTGTACACCAGCAGTACCGGCTTGAGGCGAGGTCGGGAAACCGCCCAAAGCGCCAGACAAAGAAACCGCGTTGGCCAAACGGAGAAAGATTAGCTTTGGATTGAGCTAACAAAAAAAAAAAAAAAAAAAATTCAGAACGGAAATCAAAAAAAAATTTAAGAGAAAACAAAATCAGCAAAAAATTTTCATAATGCTGAATTTTACTGTTGTTTTAAATTAAAATTAAAGTTTTATTGTTACCCAAAGAAAGAAATGAAAAAAATATTTATTTAAAAATTTTTGATTATAAAACAAGGGCCTTAGGGCCGGTTGCTTTACATATAATTAACTAGCTATCCGCTCTTCGGCCATAGCTAAGTGGTAGAGCCTTTTGTGCTAGCGGTCAAGGGTCGCATCCCATCACATGCGACTAAAATGTATTTCAATTGGTTTGGCTACAAATGATTATGAAAATATATATATTGGGGTCCAGACATTCTTATTTAAGCCATTTGGTATCTAAATGGCTTAAATAAAATCATCGGACTGCCTGGGATCCGAACCCTCGACCCTTGGTATACAAGGCAGGCGAGCTACCAACTACGCCAAGCCCGAGGGCAATTTCAATTTTTATTTTAATAATTTTTAAAAATGATGCCTTTATTAAGGGTTGCTAGCTTCACAAACTTTCCTTATACCTCAGAAGGTTAATTATATGTGAAAAAACTAATTTTTTTCTTAACTCAGCAATTAAGCGTGTTTTTCTTTAATTTATCGATGATTTGATATCGGTCGGATAAGTTTGATAGTTGATTAGATGTGAAGCCACCATGAATTTAAAAACAGACTTTATCTTTAAAAACTAATTATCAAGTGAAATATGTCACCACAATCGTTGCAGTTAAGCGATGCCAAGCTCCGTGTGGAACGTCCCCCGTAGCCATCGGTATAGTTTATTTTAAAATACAATATTGTATTTAAAATATAAATAAATAAATTCAACCCCTAAATGGCTTCTGTAAAGGGATAAACAAAAATGTAGATATGCTAGGAAAAATTATTATAAAACCTTTTAAAAATATTTGCAAATTTATCAAAAAAATTTTTATAATTATCAAGTATTATTATTTTTTAATTCCTCTTTTTTCCTCTAACATTAATTATATAATTTCCTAAATTCCTTAATAAATTTTTTTATTTATATACACTTTTTTTGCAATACATAAAAAATAATTTATTTATAAATTACAAATGCAAAAATAATAATCCTTGACAATCTAATATGATGTAATTCGTTCTTAAATTGGAAGATTTGTAGGGCGTGGTCCTCGACCTCAAGTTCATTGAGACAATAAAGGAGTTAATGCCAATTTTTTAATACCATACATACCTGAAGCGATTATTTTCTTTCACGGAATTCCACGCCCAACTTAAAAGTTCTAGTAGAATTTTTTTTTTAATTATCACACAAGTATGATTAAAAAAAAATATAAATAAATTATCATTTACCTGACATTCCTATTTGGTTTAATAATTTTTAGTTAGATTGTAAATAAATAGATTGGTCACGTTCGTTGAATGACAAGATAGAATTCAAAACATTACACAATCACCTTAAAGGAAGGAAAGATGCGGAAGGACTGCGCCTAAGATGCCATCCAGAGCTTAATAGTTATTTTTTTAACCAACATTGAATAATATTTTTTGTAAGTGAAATTGAGGGGGGAGAGAGTGAGCTATCTACTTGCACTGGGGGTAAATTTCGTTAGTATTATTAAAGATAATACCAATGTAAAAACTAATTATATTGTAATGTGTTATCTCCCTTATATACTTATTTAACAGATACAAGAAATTACCCGCTCTTCACTAATTTCTCGACTGTCCACACATTGAGTCACTCATATATGATAAAAAAAAGCGTAAAAATATTTTGCCTAGTTACAATTTTTTTTTTTATCCATAATTGCTTCGATTTAAATGACGACCGATAGTTGGTTGCATAAGGAAATATTTTCCTTTCAAATGCAGTTTTTTCTTTTCTATTTTCAATAAGCTTTTTCTAAAAAAAAAAAAAAAAAGTATAAATAATAATCTTTTTAATTTATTTTTTATTTAAGGTTCTTATCGGCATCTCCATTCCCGTCCCTATTTATTGGTAGCCATTTTTTTTTTATTACACCAGTGAAGTCTACGGCACCCCAAAGTTGCTTTGGGAATAACATTACACACTTTGCACCCTTCCTTTTTTTTCCCCCTAGTAAAACGAAATTTTTGCCGCCTTCCGAGAAATTTCTGCTCCCTCCACGCAAATTTTTTTTTTACTTGCCTGTTAATTGTTTGAACTTTTTTTTAGAGGGACGATATTTTTGCCGCCCTCGGGAAAAATTTTTTTAGCAAAGCTTCATTCTGGGGCGTTACTAGAAGAGGAGGCCTATATACATTTTGTACCAGATGTGTATATTTTTCGGGGGAGGTGGGGGGGGGAGGTTCGAATATATATCCCTCTACACACAAAAATATTTTTAAAATACCATATATTCCTGAACCCTGAGAGCCCCGGGCCCTCTCAAAGACAAATATTTGTGGGCCTATGCTGGCTTTGGGCCTGGGGCAGACCGCTCCCCCCCTCCCCCCCCTCGGTCCGCCTCTGGACAAAGGAGCTGCATTATCTTAGAATTACTTTTTTTATTTAAGTTGTTGTATAACAATTTAAAACAAAGTAATTTAAAAAAAAAACAAATGGGAGGCGGAGGTGGACATAAAGCTTTTACCACACCTGCATCTCATGCATTGAGATGGTGAAGGAAAAACTTTCGACTGGCTCTTGAATCATTTCCAAGGACATTGAAGTGTTGTATCAAACCAAATTATTGAAATCCGTTTGGTTAAAGCAAAGGAGCAGAGTAGCCCAAGCAAACAGGTTGGCAGATATGTGCCTGCAGGCACTCTACTGTAAATCTGCAATCCCTCCCCCCCCGACACATTGTCGTAGTTTGCAATGGCTCCTATAACTGGTTCCAACTAGTGGAAACCAGTATAATTTTTTTTTAATAAATTATTTTCTAAAAAATCGTCCGATTATCCTTATTATTGTCTTCATCTCGCTTTCTTTGTAATTTAAAAATTATTATTCGACGCACATCTTATTTTATCTTTTATTTATATCACTCTCCCAAGTCCTGTTATGTCTATAAAATAATAGTTCATAGATGTTTAAAGAAATTATATAATAGAGAACTTTAGTCATTTAGAGTCATGTATGTATATTTGATTTATAAAGTCGTTTTTTTTTACCTTCTTGTTACAAAGTATAAAAATGGTAGTAATCTTGTAAAAACGTTGACCTCCTGAAAAAAGAGTTTAACTCCAAACTTCCTTGCTAATATTGGCAATATTTTTTTTTCATGAAAATAATTAGGAAAACAATGCAACTGATATTTCCTTTTATTCATAAAAATATAACAGTTTTGTGTTCATGCAAAATTTATTTTTCAAATACCAAAATAAAAACCTCGATTTTCATCTTTTTTTTTCAAAAAGTAGAATAATTTGATATCGAAACTTCTTAATATTTAATTTTACAAAATTATATTTCTCTCTGACGTCAACATAATGTTGAAACAATAAATCTTTCTTCAGAAAATTAGTGACGCACACAAAGAGTGTATAGGGTTAGCTCTCTCCCCCCCCCCCTCTCTCTCTCTTCAAAGGTCATGTATCATATTTTATTTTTTAATTAAATAAAATAATTTTTATTCTAGGAGAAAGGTTGAAAAATATTTGACTTAATAGGTGCTAAAAACAAATTTGATTTTTTTATGTTTTATTAATGTATATGTAAATACTCAAAATAATTTATCTACCTTTTCTGGACCTCCCTTATATCTTGTTCTTTCTCTTATATATAAAATAAATAAGATATAACCAAAATATATTTTTATTAATTCATATTTTTGTATAAAGTTTGTTTTGTTTAAAGTTCTAGCTGATACATATTATTGATAGTCTTGGTTATCCATAAAATTTCATTGGTCTAGCTAACTATTAGTTTAATCTATATTTTGATTAAAAGCACATAAATTATTATCTGAAAATAATTTTAATATTTTTGAATTCAAAATCTCTATTTTGAATAAAATGTCAGATTTCTAAATTTTGGACGAAATACATTACTTTTATTATTATTACTCTGTAGGTGAAAATAAAAATTGAATTTATTTATAAGCTTATTTTCGCGTCACAGGAGGGTACCTTACTTTAATATAAAATTTCAACCTTCTAGCTAATTTCCTTCTTGCTTTAAATTAAACACAGGCACACGGCACACAGACAGACAGTGAGAGAACATTTTCCGGGACCCACTTTTTTTGGACTCGCCGGACCTCAAAACGTATATTTCTATCAAAATCTCGACATCAAATTTTTGTCTTCCTGACTATATACTGTATATTAACATTCAGTATATTTAGGTAAGAGAAAGTAATTAGAAATTTAATAAAAAATTTTTAAGGCTTAAAATTAAAAATATTTTCTTTTGATGTAATATAATTTTGATCCCTTCCTTATTTAAAAAATACTTTTTTTTTCTCACAAACAAAATTTCATTTTCACACACCCACGCTAAAAAGTTCTCCCTGAAGTAATAAGCACGCAATTGCAAATTATAAAATATAATAAATAATTATTTTTTATGAACTTAATTTAAATCAGGAAATTGATCAACAAACTAATCTTGTTAGTTTCTAATTTTTGGAATGGGAATGAGGCGCCAGGGTGCAATTGGCAAATGATTGTAAACAGGTCACGAGGCCGGGGTTCGAATCTAGGTCCTTGAGTTTGCTGATTTCGTAGAAAGTAAGCCTTCTTTGTAGAGTTGTCAGAGTACAGGATGACTTTATAATCACCCTGTACCAAATAAATAAATATTCATTCATACGAACAATCAATAGTTTATTAAACAATAGATTCTAGGTCTTCCAATGTCAATATAAATAATTTAATAAATATTGATTAACTTATTTTTTCTTAGTCTTTTTCAGCTATTTTAGGCCATTTTATTTCTCCATTTTTATTTATTCAAATTAAATTTTGTCGCTAGGAATAATCAAATCAAATCTCACACCATGGAGACCCGAGAGTTTTATGTTTGTGTTAAGGCTGATTTATTTTAATAATTAATTGTGTTTTCAAAGGTTATAATAATTTTTAAAATTAATTAATTTTTATGTATTATTCTTTTTTATCGCCATTTTGAGGAAATCTTAATATATAATCGTATCGTTTTTACTTTCTCTTACCTATGTGTGTATGTTAATATACATACAGTATATATTTATAGAGATTGGATTTATGTCAAAAATTCAATGTCGAGATTTTGATAGATATACCCGTTTTGAGGTCCCCTAAATCCAACAAAGTGGTTTTCACGACATGGTCTTTCTGTCTGTGTGTGTGTGAACAAAAAAATCTCAAGAACGAAAAGAGCTAGGAGGTTGAAATTTTATATTTAAGTTAAGCACCCCCCTCACTGTACTTCATAGAATAGATAGTAGAAATGGTTGCTATGGTAACAAAATATAAATATTTCCCATACTTATAAAAAATGAAATTCGAATGTGACTGTTGAGAACTAAATATATGTCGACACAAAAAAATCTGGTGTGACAAGCACAGAACACAACTTTCCAATAGCGAAGGTAAGAGAAAGTTGTGTGCTGTGCGACCAGTTACACCAGATTTTTAATGAAATAGAAAGAAAATAAGATATAAATGAAATTTTTTATATTATAAAATATACATGTATAATAGTAATTTCAATTTAGGTATAGTTTTTAATTGTATATTATTATTTTCTAATTAAAACATTTTTTTATCTTTAATTATGGGTTGAATTTATCACCTAAACTTTAATTAATTAGATAGTTTTTTACAAAAACTTTTGTAAACACCAAACACATTTATTCACCTTTTAACTACAAAACTATTTTCTTTTTGAATTATAGAAAACTACGAGTTCATTAAAAAAAAAGTAAATATTCTCTTGGCGTAAAAGTGAACGTCTCTTTTTTGCAAGAATCTGGTTCGAATCCAGCTCACTAACTTAATTTTTTATTAATACCAACATTTTTTTAATTTTTTTTTTTCATATTATAAACAAATAGAGAAATTTTAGCCATAACGCTTAATATGGACCGATATATAAGATATATTTAATAAAGAAAAACAAATAAATTCGTTTGAACGCATTCGATTGCTCTTCGAGAAAACTGTTCTAAGATTTTCACTAAATGAAAGCTTAGGTCAAGGGCGTGTGCAGAATAGCATAATAACATTATACAATTCATAAAAGGGACTAGTAGTAGTTTGAGAAGTAAAAGGCGAATTTGGAAGATAATCGAGTTACAATTAAAGAAAGGCGCCGCCTGGGGTCAGGCCACCCGCGTGACGTCTTAAGATTTTGGATCATTTTCTATCAAATCTTCCTTTTAAGGTGTCCTCTTATTCATAAATAAATTAATGACATATTAAAAAAGTGAAAATAATAATTTTTTTAAAGTAAAATTTTACTTTCTCAATATTTGGTTTTTTGACTACTAAAGAGAAATTTCATTTATTCATTTATTATGACATTATGTAAAATCTTTTAAGATAAATTAATTGTTTAAGAAGCTTGTTTTCTAACCAGAACAGGGCCGATGTTATCAATTAGGGCGACAGCCTAGGGCACACATTTTTCTTTTGCCTAGGGCCGGGCTTAGGCCTGATACCCTTGCACCGGCCCTGAACCAAGGGCGTAATAAAGGCTGCGGAAAGTTTAGTCTCGCCCCGGAGCTAAATACTATATTTTACAATAATATCCGGCTCAAAAGTAAATGAACTCGTGATATCTTTTGTTTTATCATAATAAAATAAAGCAACAAATCATCAGATTTCTAAATATTTTAATTTATTTTTTATTTATCATATAGGACCTACAAAAAAAAATCTGGTGGTGTGTGTGAATTTTATTCCTTTTCCAAACTATGAATCCTTGTGAAAACGAAATAGGGTGTATTCACTTTTCACCTTGAAATATTAGCGATAAAAAAAATATAAACAAGGCCGATCAATACCCTATAATCTTAGTTTTAATTAATTAATCGGAAGCTACCGAAGTCTAATAAATATTCTATTTTTTTTTTTTTAATTAATTTTCTTCTGAAATCAAGGACAGATTTATTTTTATTTATACTGTATTTAGAATTTTTTTTTGTCCCTCGAATTTTCTTACCTTATAAAGACATACTAAAATATAAATGAGATTATAGGCTATCGTTTCCATATCAAATCCTTCCTTTATATTAACAATTATTAAATAAAAGACAATGCGGGGGAAGACCGTTTAAATGTTCCAGATGAAATAAAAAAAGAGACTTCTTTTCGGCCCAAATTATTTTAATTTTAATTGTCGACGTTTCGGGGACTAAGCGTCACCCATCTTCATGACAAAGGTGTTAAAAAATTTCTATCTATAATAAAAATATTAATATTAGTTGGATAAAAGAATGGGAGCCTTCCCGGAAAACAGCAGCCAGGATAAATAAAAAATTTTATATTTCTTTGCCGACGTTTCGGGTGCTAGTCACACTCATCCTCAGGGTAACTGCGACTAGCGCCCGAAACGTCGGCAAAGAAATATAAAATGTTTTATTTATCCTGGCTGCTGTTTTCCGGGTAGTAGGGGCGTATATAAGGGGGGGGACGAGGGGGCCAGGGCCCCCCGAAATTTCCCAAACACATATACATATATAGGGATATACAGACATCAGCGCAACAAATTTTTCCGCAGGATGGAAAACTTTGGTTCCGCAAAAGAAAAAATGTTCCGCAAAAAATTTCGTGTGAAAAAAATGTAGTTTCTTAAAAAAAAAATTTTCCTCAAAAAAAAAAAGAGTTCAGGCCTCCCCCCCCCCCGAAAAAAATTTCTATATACGCCCCTGCCGGGAAGGCTCCCGTTCTTTTATCCAATTTGAATATCTACAGCCATTCAACTCAAGAAATTCTATCATTAATATTAGTATATTTTACTTATCTAACAACTGAAGGAGACAGAGCTAAGAATTTTTTAACACCTTGTCCTGAAGACGGGTGACGTTTAGTCCTCAAAACGTCGACAAGGAAAATTAAAATAATTCGGGCCGAAAAGAAGTCTTTCTTTTTCTATTTCATCTTCAATTATTAAATATTTATTTTTATTATTTTATCAGGAATTACAAATATTAAAAAAAAATTTAAAAGTGCTCTCTTCTTATAGGCTGTTATGTGTTCCTAAGGTGGAATAAATATACGAGCGTATGATTAATTTAATTTTATATCGAATAATGTCCAGAAGGCGGATAGTTTTTAGATACTCAATAAACAATCCACCCAATAGTTGATCGACAACTTACTCTATTGAATTAATGAAAAACTCATATTTAAGAACAATAAATCAATTTCTTTAATTTATGTTAATGATGAGTTATTTTTCAACTTTTTATTTATTCATTCATAATTTGAGGATCAGGTTTAGAAAAAAAAAATGTTATACTTGTATTTTTTAAAGTATTTATAAATTTAGCTTGAAATAACTAATTTTCACATTAATTTTCTAATTAAAAATCTTAAATACCTAAAATAAATCCATAAAAGACAATTATCATAAAATTTTTAACTTGCTTAATAATTGCTTACATTTTTAAATTAATTTTTTTTATTGTTGTTTTGTTTTAGATTTTTTTTCAATGAAATGTTCATCTTCAACTTTCATTCTCAAAATTTTGACACCATAAATTTAAGATCTCTTTTTATTTAAATATAAATTATTTTTAAAAAATTCTGAAACAATCGTTTAATTAAATTCTCATCTAATTATAGATAAATAAAATAACACTAGGTTAAATTTCAAAAGGTTTTTATTTTTAGCTTATGCGCATTTTGATGTTAACAGTTTGTGCATAGCTCTGAAGATGATGTGTTAACCTCGAAATGCACATAAACGTTTTGAAACTTAACCTAGTGTTATTTATCTATATTTTTTTTCTTTTTTTTTTATTTCATTTAAGAATATATAGGCTTATAATTAATTTAAAATTGTGCCTGGGATCCCGGGTTCGCTTTCCGTCCCAAGTGGGAAAAATTTATTTCATTGGGATTGGCTATCAATCATTTAAAATAAATAGTGATAGTTTCTAAATGGCCTTAGATACCCAAGAAAGATCTTAAATAAAAAAAAATAATTTCAGATTGTTTGATTAAAATTTAAAAAGGGAAAATTTTGATTGGGGTCTAATGATATAGAATCATTTGTTCATGAATAAAATTTTTCACAAACTGAATCCCTATTTAAGAATAGTTTTTTATTAATATTATTAATATTATATTTCCACAAGAATAATTAATTTTTATTATATTTATTAATACTATCATATTATATTTCTCTATTAGTTTTATAAACAATAATTAAGTCAAGAAAAAAAGCATAATAATAATATACTTGAATATGAATAATAAATAAAAATCAACTCAATAATTAAGAGACAAAATTATAGTAATAACTAAAGCATCAATTATCAAAATTAGAGTGAAAATAAAATAAATCATATATGAATAAAATAACTTTTACTTTCTATTATTCATCTACTTTTGAAACTTGTGCATTCAATCAACATGTATATGTATGTAATAAAACATTAATGTTATTGTTATTGCTATCATCTCGTAAAAAAATTTATTTTATATTAATAATAACCTTGTCCTATTTATTTGTATATCTGCTATATTTTAAATTTGTAAAAGACCGAAATTTTAGATATGAATTATTTTAAATATCAGCTCTTTTTTTTTACTTTCTTTTACTCCTATATACTGTATGTTAATATATAGGCCTAAAGAGAGAAAGTAATGGATTCATGTCAAAAATTCGATGTCGAGATTTTGATGGATATACACGTTTTGAGGCCCCTGAATCCAAAAAAGTAGTTTTCACCACATGCTCTTTCTGTGAATAAAATATCTCAAGAACGAAAAGATCTAAGAGGTTGAAATTTTATATTTAAGTTAGGCACCCCTCTAGCTCATGACACGAAGCTTTTGAACAAAGTCGGCCAAAGTGTACTAGTACTTTACTGATATGCACTTTTTCAGTTTTTTTCGATATTCTCAAAATTCGTACCAACGATTTTGATTAAAATTCAAAAATCAATTATTTTTTTTATATTCTTTAAAATGTATATTCTTATTTTGCCATTGAAATCTTTTGAAGCACACTTTACTCTTGTACTGCATAGGAAAGATAGGAGAAATGGTTGCCATGGTAACAAAATATAAATATTTTCCCCCGTTTATAAATTGTACATCTTGAATTTTAATATCTCGGCGGGCCCCCGAGTTTGGCGTAGTAGGTAGCGTGCCTACCTCCTATACCAAACGTCGCGGGTTCGGACCCAGGCAGTCCGATGATTTTATTTAAGCCATTTGGATACCAGATGGCTTAAATAGAAATGCCTGAACCCCCAATATAAATATATAGATCCCTATTACTTACAACGCGGTTATCGTCTAAAGTCTTAAATGGCCTGAGTTGCCGAAAAGACTGTGTGAATGTGTGTGTGAGTGTGAATGAGAAAAAAGTGTGAATGTTTAATTTGCTTAAAAAAAAAATTATAAAATATCTCGGCGGAAACTAAATTTATGTCGACACAAAAAATCTGGTGTGATAAGCACAGAAAAACACAACTTTCGATTACCAAAGGTAAGAGAAAGTTATGTCCTGTGCGATCAGTCACACTAGATTTTTTTCTTTTGTTATAGACTCGTAAATTAAATTAATAAAAAAAATTTCTGAAATTATTACACTGTATAGGTCAATATATTGTGAAAAGATTCATTTGTGACATTGATAATATCATAAAAGCATCATCATCTGCGGAGGTAGGGTCCAGTGACCGCCACAATCTGGTTTTAAGCGGTTTTGCAGTCCCCCAGGCCATCGAGAGCCAAGAATTCTGCAAAGAGAGTTCTCTCAGTTTTCTTATATAACGTGCTGATAGCCAAGTGAATGCATCAGTACAATGCAGTTAGACTTTAGTGAAAGCTTAATCTCTGCTTGCATTAAAAAAAAAAAAACAAGTCTCAGAGAATAATTATATCTTGGATTATAGTTGTTTATTATTTTTCCTTCTTAATAAATTATTAGTAAAAAAAAAAAATTGTGAAATTCACCTCCCCAAGACTCTTTTGTTTATAAAGAAAAGTAACATGCATTTTTTCTTGAGAAATTTCTGTAGAAATTTATGATTAAAAAAAAAAGGTAAATTTATTTTTGCAATCAATAATAATCATATTAGCCAATGGATGTATTTGTTAAAATTATTTTTAACAGATGTTAATTTTTTTATCAATAGAGAAGAGAAAGAAAGTTTTGTTTTCAAATTCAAAAGAATTGATGATATACGTGAATGGAATAAATTTATTTTCTTTTTTTTGTTTTTTTCTTTTTGCAACACGACCACCTTGGGGTGAGTGCAGTGGTGGAAGAATGTTCAAAATTATTGGAAAATGTCATGGCTCTCTTAATTAGAAATAGATAGCACATCCTGGCATTGACCTAATTGCTATTGCAGTCGAGCGTTTTCGATTTGCAATTGGTCTAACTTCGTGAACCAGGTCTAATCATCGGATGGGGACGTCGGATGTCGAATGGCCCTCAAAAAATAAAATAAAAATATCCCCACCGACCTCGGATTTTTTATAAGAATACTGGCATTTGTAATATTTAAAATCTCTTCTTATGGTATTAAAATATTTGAATATAAAATTTAAATTTATGGAGAAATCTTTCAAAATTAAAATTTAATATCCTTGAATGTAAGTGGATTGTGCAAAGGCCAAGAAATTAACGCCACACCCTAAACGTAAAGGGATGGCAGTAAACAAATATTAATTTAAGTAAAAAAAAAATATTTATATAACACCTGTTATGGTGTAGATATCTGAATCAAATTTTTTTGTTTATTAATCGCCATCGATATACCATTTGGTCAATGCATATTAGATATTACTTATTTAAGTTATACAGAGTTCTAGCCTATTGATTACATTTTTAAATAATTTTCGAGATCTATTATTTGAATAAGATTTTAATATTCAATGGATATGTTAAGTCCTAGATATATTTAATAAACTTGTATAGAATCGAACCCAGGATCTCCAACCTTTCCGAGATCCTGGGTTCGATACCCTTACGCATTTGTTAAATATTTTTTTTTTAAATTTGCTATCTCACTCACCTTCTGCGGGCATTGGGGTTTTCACTTTTGTTTATATTTTTATTTTTTGATAAGTAGCAATAGCTATCGGGGGTCGTTCACACGCTGATTTTTCAGGGTCACCCAACCAATTTTCTCCACGCTTGGCAAATTGACTATCAATATTCAATTAATAATAGGCCAACTATTAAAAAAAAAAAATTTTGATTTTATAAACTAATAGATTATATTTTTATTTCAATTTATTGTATATTAAAATCACAGATTCGTATAGCCGAGTTTTATTCACTGTTGCATAGAGCAAATTTTCAATAATAAAAGAAAGTTTATTGAACTTCTACTAACATTTAGTGGAATTAATGTTCGAAAAAAAAAATTTTTTTTCTTTTTTTTTTCCTCGGGAAAGGGGGGGGAAAAGTTTTTTTCTTGATAATTAAAAAATAATTCACTGATTATTATAGTCTGTCTTTGAACATACCTATCATCCTAAGACCTTTCTTCTGATGATGAGAGTAATCTGCTCTCGAAATGTTAAGTTGAAACATCTTAGTTTTCCACCACATGGCAGCTCTTCCATTCCATTCTCCCTACAAAAATATTAGCTCTGTCCTTTCAACAAGGAAAAAGCTTTTGTTTCCTTATCTAAGAATCAGAGAGTGCTTTAAATTTATTCTAATTTGCCAATAAATAATCCTAAAGTGAATTTTTAATTTATTAGCTGAATAACAAACTTGATATACGTTTCATTTAATTGTATAGACGTCTATTAATTAGAGTATATTATTTTTACAATTTTCAACTGATTAGTTGCTTTTTACTAATTACTAGAAATTTAAAAAAATCTAATATATTTTTTCCATAAACCTGTCGAGACAAAAAAATATCTTTCACTATATATTAATATATATATTTCAGATACGTTATTCCGTTTCTTATTTATAACTGATAATTCCTTTGGTTTATAGAAATAAATTAGATATTATTCCTTTTTAAGAAAGGAAAAAAATTAAACTAGTAATTATTTATTTTTCTTTGAAAAATCATTTATTTTGGAATTTTCCTTCTTTATTAAGCGTTTAAAAAAAAAATACGTAAAACTGCTTTTAATAATTACTCGTATTTTTTAAATTAATTATTTATCAACCTATAATCTTGATTAACATTTCATAAATACACTGCTATTATCCGATTTTTTTTTCTTTTAAATAATATACCATTATATTATTAGAAACAATCGAGTTGATTTGAGAGTGAGAGGATAACCTTTACAAAGAAAGAAAAAATCCTATTTTAGCTTACAAAATTAAAATAACATTTATTGAGCTCATTATTTTTTAAACCTCACCTTTATTATTTAAAAAAAATAGCCTACTTGATAATAAATGGAAAATGAAATTATTTTTTACTCTTATTTTGCCCCTGGCTAGAGGTAGGGTGTGATGCAAAGGGTCAGGGATTCGCTTCCTGCCCTGGAATTTTAATAATAAGGAACAGAATTTAATACATATTAATCTAGGTAAAATAATACCCATTACCAAAATTGTTCTATTTATCATTTTGAATAATTTTTATTTGAACAAGTTTTTGTTAGAGATTATTTATGATCTGGAGCAGAGTTTCTCTTTGATGGCCCGGCTCCCTTGCAACTTAAGTCGATAATTCACGACGCCCCTAAATATTTATGAAACTCAGGTTGGCTAAAAAAAATAATTTTTGTTTATATACATACTGTAGGCCTATATTATATTATTAAATATCATTATTTGCTATATTCGCTTCTTTATTCTACTTCCTAGAGGCAAGACTAGCTCTTATAGTTTCGGAGATAATTAAGTTTAAAGATTGCGGTGTTGGTTTTAGGTGAAATATTTTAAACTGAGGTTGTGTTTCTATGTGGGGTTTCACTGAGGTATGTGAGTAAAAACAACAAATGTAGATTATACTCGATATATTTCGGGATAATATCCCGAAATATATCGAGTATAATCTACATTTTTTTTTTTTTTTTTTAAAACTTTCATACGTTTTCTCAGTCAAACCCCACATATAAACACCACCCAGTTTTTCGAGATAATTTCGACATGTTTTTTTAGAATTCCGAGATTACCGCTGCGATTTTCATAATGAAATTCGTGCATCCACCTTTGAATCCAATGGCTCTACAAAAAAATTTCATTGATCAGTTTTGTTAGTGGTTTCTTTCCTTCCTTTTCAATAAATATATAGAGATTTTTTTCTTGCGACCATCGCTTTAAACTACATACACTTTTTTGTCAGTAAAATTCCAAACAATTTTTTTTTTTAAATTTATTTAATGTCTTTTTCGACATCTAAAGCCAATTAGACCCCATCTCTATTTATTTCAAATAATTAGTAACCAATTCAAATGAAATCAATTTTTCTCGCTTGGGACGGGAAGCGAACCCGGGACCCTAGAAACGAGAAGCCAATGTCACGGCCAACTTCCAAATAAATAAATAAAACAATTAAAAATAAGTAAGTCCTAAATAAATACCCTAATGTTATACAAAATATAGAGCGGTTATCAAGATTTTTGTTTTTTTATTTAATTCGGTACAAATTTAAATAAATATGGACAGACTATCGAAAGTTTGCTACAAAAGATTTAATGAGATTAATTAATTATAATATTAATAAAATAATTCTCCAAAATAATTTCACCAAATATTTTTCATTATTTTTAAAAATGTATTTATACATATTGATTTGGTAAATGACAAAAATAATTGGATTCTGAAAATTAATTGATTTCTACATGATTAATTCGAATTTGAATCTCATTAAAGTTGAAAGTTTTTCATTAATCTAATTCCATCCTTGATAGGTTAGTATTATTTTTTCTTAACCATCCACATAATATTATAATTTTTTTCTCTATTTAAATATAATAGATCTTTTGAAAGGATTGATTAGAGAAGAGTTATTTCTAACAATTTAGGGCAGATTTCGGACATAGAAAAATTCTTCTTGGACTTACAGGACAAATTAAATTTTTTACAGGTTGCTTTTTTTTACTATATTAATAAGCTTCCTGTTTATACTTGGTGACTCGGCAAAATAATTCACTTCTCGATCATGGCTCTTTTTCATTAAGGCCTTTCATTTTAGCTTAGTTGTTAATCCGTCTCCCCTCTTCTTTTTTGCATTCTTGAGTTTTGTGCCCTCAAGCAATAGAGACCGCCATTTTGGAAAATTTTAAAGCAGGAAATAAATTCCACTTGGAATTTTAAAATATTAAGCAGTATAATATTTAACTATATTTGTACTTTTATTCCCTTTGAAATTTCGTTTTTTAAAGATGATCTCTTTCTAAGCATGATTCTTATTTTTTTATTTTGAGGTTATGATTCTCCCTTCATAATTGATAAGATGAAATTCTAATTGAGTATTTTATTTTTTGTTTCAGGTTTATCAAAAATGGTTGCTTCATTCGATGACAGAACAACTCCACACAACAATACTGGTGGTGGCGATGGCGGAGGCGGCGGTGGTGGTGGTGGAAAGGAAGATGGTGAAGTCGCTGTATATACCGTGTCAGTAAGTGGAGGTTATGCGAATGAGGCTTTTAAAGATGATGGGGAGAATAATGGCGAAGCAACAAAATCACCACCAAAATCAAGTCATGTGGATGAAGAAGCGCAACCTGGCCCCGATGGAAAATGTAGACTATCACGGCGAGAAAAATGGAGAATTTTGAAAAACGTTGCCGCAGTCAGTTTGGCATTTATGGTACAGTTTACCGCGTTCCAAGGTACCGCTAATCTTCAAAGTTCAATTAATGCCCGCGAAGGCCTCGGTACGGTCTCGCTATCAGCCATTTATGCAGCCCTTGTGCTCTCCTGTATTTTTGTACCTACGTTCCTAATTAAGAGGCTCACCGTTAAATGGACTCTTTGCTTATCGATGCTCTGTTATGCTCCGTATATTGCAGCGCAATTTTATCCGAGATTTTATACATTAGTGCCTGCTGGGGTGTTATTGGGTTTGGGGGCAGCTCCCATGTGGGCTTCCAAAGCGACATATCTTACTCAAGTTGGGGGTGTTTACGCTAAACTCACCGATCAAGCCGTCGATGCCATCGTTGTGCGATTCTTCGGCTTCTTCTTCCTTGCGTGGCAGACTGCAGAACTTTGGGGCAACCTCATCTCTTCGTTAGGTGAGTTTCGTATTCATCATTGCGTCTCCTTAATTATTATTTTAATAAATAATTTTTATTTTTAAAATTTTATTATTTGTTTGTATTTATGATGATCATTGAAATCAAACAAATACCGCTATATATTTATTTTTTTGAATAATTATATTTTATGACTTTTTTTAAAATAAATAATAGATATAATCGCTATTTAAGAATCTTTATTCATTAACCATTGGCGCACCCAGAATCTTCATTTTTTCCTGGGGAGTTCAAACACAAATACATTTAAACCAATTCAAAATTTCTTTATTGGGTAACCAACTCCAGAGATTCATAGGAATAAGGAGTAATTATCTTAAAAATAATAAATTTAAAATACTTTTTAAAGCAAGTTGTTTGAAAAAAGTTTTGAACCCTGGGTTCTCGCCTCTTGTGTGTGTGGGTCGGTGGTTCGCTTCCTGTCCTAATTGATGGAATTTCTAAATTACATTTAACTACAAATTAACGGAAATTTGTTTTTAAAGGGGCCCGGGCCCCCTCGGGGCTCAGGTACATCCGGTATTTGAAAAATATTTTTGTATATCGGCGGAGGGGGGGGATATTTAAAAATGAGTTCGGGCCCCCTTCGAAAAAATTTCTATATACGCCCCTGTTCTATATAATGTTTGAATCATAAATAATTTAATTTATAATAAATCTAGTTCACTTTTCATATATCTTTAAATGAATGGCGATGGAAGGAATTTGAGTAGACTATTTTATTAATCTAATTATTTTGCAAAAATAAAAATCTAATTTTTTATTAGTGCAGTGATTACATTTCCTGAGGCGAAATTTTTTTTTGACGGAGGGGAATTGTTAAGTTGGAAAATAATCACAAAAAATAAAAATAAATAATTTGTGTACTTTATGATGTAATTTTCCTCTCTTTGACCCCCTGTGTGGAACCTGAAGATTGCGCTGGGATTTTTTTGGCCAAACAACACCATTTGTTGGATCAGGAAATATTAAAATTAAAAAAAAAAATAATATTTTTCATTTTTTTCACTCCACCCTACTTTTAATTTCCAAACAACTGGAACTAAAGTTCAATTTTCTTTAAAAAAAAATTGCGTGTTATTTTTAATTAAAAGGAGTGCTTAAAGAATATAAATATCAGAAATAATAATACCCTACTGTTTATTATTGGTATCAATTCTTTGCTTTTCAATATAACACCTTTATGTATACAAATGTTTATGAATGTAGACTATAGAGAAATTAATAAAGCAAAGAAAAGAATTTAAAAAAAAATAATAATGCATAATATAATAGAGCGTTGATTAATAGTTGGATTAATTTTGGGACTTGTATTAAAGGACCAAGGTCAAAAGTACTGGGCGAGTCTTCATCCATCATGAAACTCTCCTTTCCATTTGAGAATCTAAATTACACGTCAGAGGTTTTAGTTGCGAACGAAAACCAGCCAGCCCAGAGAGTGTGAGTGAGTGACTTTTTATTTACAATCCTTGGAGAGCCTGTAGCCAGGAGATCCCGAAGGAGGAGGGGATTCAATGACCGCGAATCCGGGTTCCACTTCATCACGGCGAACTGCCTTTATGACGTCACGACCGGCTCCAATTTCTCACGCACGATCGCCTTTACCTTCCTCCATTATTCAACCTGATATAATTGCATTTCTTATTTGGCCAACTTTAAAAATGTTATCGTCATCTCTAACATGCTTTTTCTTTTCTTTATTATCTATAAGAGATAATAATAAGATTTAAAAAAAAAACTCCCTTTAATCTTTATATTTTAGAACAGCATTGTTTAAACAATTTTAAACCTGGACTCCACTATATATCGAAATTAATATTAAGTACCGTTTAATGCCCTAAGCTGAAAAGTCTTTAAAAAAATGAAATCATAATTAATTAATATTAATTTAAGCATTGATTAATTAATTATTCAATTAAATATTTTTTTGAATAAAAAGGCATTGAAAAAGGCAATTCGCTTGAGGTGTGGAACCTCAAGATTGCAAAATTTTGAACTGAAATCTGGAGGCAATTAGTTTTACCATGTTTGACACTATAATGTGAATTTCGAGAAAAAAATTTTTCGCTCCACCCTAATGTAAAGCCAAATAAATTTAAAATTAATATAAAAATCATATTTGCTTTGAGTTAATAATCGTGTCAACCGACTCCCAACAACGAGTACTCATAGTAATGATATTTATTTCAAGGCATGATAACTAGGCGATCAGTTGAAAACACGACATGGAAATTTTTCATGATTACTTTCCATTATTCCAAGCTATCAGTTGAAAGGAATAAATAAGAAAGTAAAAATTATTGTGACATTTAACTATATAGAGATAATTTATCTAAGATTGAATTTTTAAATAGAGAGGCTACCAAATAAATTGATGGTAAAGAAAAGATCCTGATCATTTAAGGAACAAGAAACGTATTATTGTTTGATTGGCTCTATTGATAAACCCATGCACAAGGTCCTTTCACAGATGAGCGTGCGTGAGTGCGCACAATAGTGAAAATAATTAGCGCAAGTAAAGAAAGAAAAACGAAATTGTGCACAATAGCATATAAGCTGCATAGTTCTAGAGTGTAATTATTTTTCACACATTTAACTTAATGAAACAAAATCATGGTGTCAAAATTATTTGAGGTATTTTAAGAGAGTGAGTTACACAGAAATTAAAACAAATTTCTATAATTTCTGGTAAACTGTGATTCTGTACTTATCATGTTCAGAATGTAAATATCTAGATATGAAGAAGGCCTTAGGATGATTGGTGAAACGTTGTATCTTATCTTATACAAATAAACAATAGTTTACTCAATATTATTAATTTTTTTTAATAATAATTGTGAAGGCTTCAAATTATTAATATCACAGATAAACTGCCGGTATTTTTAATGTAAGCTTCCTTAAAGAGCACACCTGAACCACTTTTTAAACAAACTTTACAAATTTTTTAAAATTTTGTTATGATTTCAAAAAAATACCCTCTACGCCAGTGGTTTCCAAACTTAATGTTACAACGCCTCCCTTAAAAATATTTAATCATATGACGCCTCCCCCCCCCCCCATTTTGTAAAATAATACAAAAACAAAAATTTTTAATGTTAAAAAATATAAATTTATATTAAAGCGGAGTCAAAAATAAAAATTCCTAATCATATGCAGCCAAAATTATTGTGACGTTTCGGCCTTCTTAAGAGCCTAAGGAAATTTTAATTTTGAATGAAAAATGTCAATTTTAATTTTGAAATTAAAATTTCATTTATTCTCGCCTCCGGCCCTGAAGATGGCATAGACTAGTGGCCTAAACGTCACAATAAAAGAAACAATTTTGGCTGAGTTTGGAAAATTGCTCGCTGTGGCTAATATTCGCGCCTCCCCTTAGACTAGTCCGCGCCTCCCTAGGGAGGAGCGCCTCACAGTTTGGAAAACGCTGCTCTACGCAAAATAATCTCTATATCTCTAAAAAAATGTGTTTAACTAAATATAATAAAAGTTAATATCAGTGGCGTAGCTAGGGTGAGTGTCACTCGGGGTGGAATTATTGATCTCACCTCACATTAAAAAAATTATAAAACTGTGAAATTAATGTTAAAGGCTAAAAAAAGTTACCTGTTCTACAATAATTACAACATTTACCGGGAAGAGATGCCATATTTTGTAAGGAGTAAAAAAACGAAGAATTATTGAAAATTTCTGTGCGTTTAAACGGAGTTTTAATTACATATTATTTTGATTTAACTTCATTTGACTAATATTCAGTAGAGGGAAGTTGTTACTCCCTTTTTACAATAATGCAGATTTCATTGCTAATTGAATTGACAAAAAAACATTTAAAAGAATTAATTAAAAAATTTTACAATATACATTTTTGACCACATTTCTCTTACATTATAGACCAGGGATGGCTAAAATGTCGACTGATCGACTGCAAATGTTTTGAAAGTAACCCTCGAAGCTATTGATAAACAATTTACTTTTACTAAATTAATGTTTGAAAATTTGCTACTCAACCGAAGGAACTTTGCAGCCAGGAGATTAAATAAAAAATCTTTTATTTAATTTTTACTTGCCGACGTTTCAGTCGTCTATCACGACCTTCATCAGGGCCTATGATGTATCGTTGACAATTATTTGTAAGTTTTCCCCCCCCCCCCCCCCCCCAATTTATACATCTAATATTGCTAAATTTTTGTATATGATTATTGTAAATTATTTTAATCTTTTCTAAATGATCTTAGGCCCTGATGAAGGTCGTGATAGGCAACCGAAACGCCGGCAAGTAAAAATTAAATAAAAGATTTTTTTATTTAATCTCCTGGTTGCAAAATTCCTTCGGTTTTCTGATTAAATATCCACAGCCATGAGACATTAAATTAAATATTCTAATTTTGAGAGTAAAAATTCAAATCATTAAATTTGTTTAAATCACTTAAAAATAGTCAGGCGATGAAATGTGATACCCCTTGGATCCCGAATAGTGTCCCCGGGACGGACCCCTCCCTCCCCTAGCTACGCCACTGATTCAGAGTAAAATTTCTTTCTTCTTTTTATCTTGGTCTTATCCCATTGTGGAATCGGCATTTGTGATTTTAAAATTCCGAGACAAGTTCAGCGCTTGAGTTTGATGAAGAAAGGGGGAAAGTTAAGATAAAGTTAGCTTAAGAAATACTCGGGTACTCATTGACCACATCCACATACTCACAAGAGGCGAGTCCATGAATCAGGATTAGATAAAATAATTAATTTCACACTAAATGCAGCGCTAAGAATATGTCTGATTTTAATTATAGTATTTGACCTTTTACAGTCTTAGCGAGTGGAGCCCATGGCGCCGGGGTCTCCCATGATGGAGACTACAGTAAATGTGGTGCAAATTTTTGCCAAGTGGGAGGCACAGAGAGTGACATATCTCGACCTCCCGATTCTGAGATCTTTGAGATCAGCGGGATCTATCTGTGTTGCGTTATTGTTGCTACTGCGATGGTCGCCCTCTTCGTCGATCCTCTTTCGAGGTAATTTCCTTTTTATTTCTTATTTCACTTTAGTATTAATAGAGATAGCTAAATATTAATATGAATGAGGAAATTTTTGACTAAAAAATTAGTGATATATAAACTATTTACTATGACCTCAATCAACCTTTAAGCGTAAAATTATCTAATCAACAATTAGTGACGTAAGAACAGCTCTTATCCCAAGAAGTCCAGCACTTACAAATTTATCATCTTTAAAATTATTTTACTGTCCCATTATTAATTGGTAAATCAAAAATTTAATTCAATTTTTAATCATAAAACTAAAAATTCTCGAGTCATTTCATTTAACTTTGAAGTCATTGACACTTTAAGATAAAAAATACATCTAATATAAATAAAAATAAAAAAGAATTATCTGCATGATTGCACTTGGGAATAAACAGATTAGTCAATTTAATATTGTATAATTTAAGGTGAATAAAGAATAATAGAATTTACCAAATAGCACATTATGAATAGGTTCTTATATAAATTTTCAAGTGAAAATCTACAAAAGATTTTAAAACATAAAATATGCGATGAAGCAGTAAAGCATACATCTTTATATAATTTATATTAATGTTAAAATAAAGATTAAATTCGTTACTTAAATACCTGGTAATTATTATTTTACCAGCGGCAAAGCCCCCTTCGGCTGCGCCACCTGGACCCCCTTGCTCGTCTTTGGCGAGCAAATGCATGAAATTTATTCTTGCTCACTGTTTTTTCTCTCTGGCTTGAAGTTTTAAATTTCCTTCTCTGACTCCCTCCACCTCTGACTCTAGCCAATTAGCAAGGGAGAGTGATAAACAGATTACATACACCGGATGTGAGTGGCTAGTGCTTTATATATAGTAACGATAATGATAATTCTTTCAATCCAAAATGAAGTTTACCAGGTATATCAAAAAAAAATCGAAAACTATTGTCCCAGAATGTGGAGACACCTGGCATGCTAGGCAGCCTATCGATACAAAGGCCTCGCATTTCTTTATCTTTCAAAATAATACCGAACAAAGTGTAATATCATATGCTTTTAATTACTCTTGCAACATTTCCATTTTTCAACCCAACCTATACTTAAAGGATATCCCAAATAAGCTTTTTTTTTTTTAAATTTATCCACTATTCCTTTTATTAACTAATTTTATTAAAATTAAAAAAATAGTCTACAATCAAATTTAATTAATCTTGGCCAACCAAAAGCGAAATTGAGTTTGACTTTAATTTAAAAGAGAATTGTATTGGTTAAATTTTAAATTAAATTTATTATACAACATTGGACTATAATACATTTATTTTACATCCCCAGGCGATGGATTAGCGAACGGATATAAAAAAATTATGTGCTTTTTATAGCTAGCATAAGGTTCTTAAACAGTGACAGATTTTGACATTAATGCCCCGAGGCATTAGCCCATTTTGAATCATTTTCCAAGACATTAATTAAATATATTGTCAAATAATAAAACTATAAAAAAATCTGGTGTGACTGAGCGCAGAGCATTCAACTTTCGAATACCGAAGAAAAACTGGCAAATTCATATTTTCTCTAACAATTTGTAAGGTACAGATTAAAAAAGAAAATTAATTAAAAATACTAGAATATTAGTTTCAGATTTATTAAAAATTAAGATTTTAATGCGCATTTCGACACTTATTCAGAAGTAATTTTACAACTTTTGATAATGTGAGTGTCGGAATACGCATTAAGTTTATCTTTAATAAATCTTTGAAACATATAAACTAGTGTTTTTAATTAATTTTTTTTTTTTAATTTTCATATAGTCTATAGGCACTATAATTTTTTAACTAGAGCTTTCGATTAATAGTTTAAATAAAAAAAATTCTTTAACAAATTTCCTTAGTAAGCCCTATAATTTATATAAATTTTTTAGTGCTAAGTCAAACTCGAAAAAATAGCTACTCACAAAATTTGTTAAATAATTTAAGAATTCAAATTAAATTTTATAAAAACTGCTTGTCAATTTATAGATGAAAAAATAGATAATTAAAAAAGATTAATATAATATAAAAAAAATCTTGATTCAATGTCTTCGGTTCGGTTATGTTTCGGCACATAAGAAGAAATCTTGCTAAAATATTTTTGTTACTCTATAATCTCCATTCTTACCTATTTTCAATCCTAGATAAAAAAAAAAAAAAAACTAATTCTTAATGGATAGATTATCGTTGAATTTTTTTTTTCCTTTAACATTCATATTAATTCTCTTTTAATTAATCATTTCCTCCTTTTTATTGTTATTTTTTAAGGAAACGGATAGAGATTGATTTATTTTTTTTTCCTTTTGATTTATCATTGTATAGTAAACTTTTTTTTTTCTCTCGATCTTTTCTAAGATTTCATGGTTAAATTTAATTAATTAACCATACTTTCTTGAAATCACAATTTCCAATAGAACATTTAATAAAAGTATATAAAAATCCATACGCTGTTTGTCTCTCAAGCCTGAGTGCACACAAATGAGACGGACATGCGATGTTCGTTGCACCGTGGAGGATTTCCCATACCAAATTGCCCCTTATGTAACAACAAGGACTGTTATTTTCAACTAAATACTTATTGTTCACATCGCATTAGTAACTATTTCGAAGTTATCTCCCATTCTAAATTAGTATCTCATATTCTATATAATTATTTTATTATATTTCTAGTCTTGTTTTTAATATTAATAAATTTAGGATAATATCATGGAAGAATATTGTTTCTTTTTTTTGTTTATAATCTCTCAAAATTATTTTTCAACCTTGATTGGAGTACTATTCCCGGTAATCTCTTTGACAGTACTTTTTAATTCAGGTCAAGGCCATTGGCATTTTTTGCCTTAATTATCTTGTTATATTTTTATTTATTATAATAGAAATTTTTCTCGCTTTATATCCTTTTTATAATGAGATAAGTTTCATGGAATCAAAAGAATGAACAAGTCATCTCTCATTCTTGCCATTCTTATAAGATAAATTTTTTAAATTATTATTGATGAAAATATTTTTTTTTTTTCTAATTTTTCAATTTCTTTTTAGAAACAAGATAGAATTGATACCAAAAAAAAGGATGTTAAACAAATTAAAAAAAAAAAATTAAAGAATAATTTTTATAGCTTAGAGGTAGAGCAATGGGGGCTTCTCCACTATAATTATAGTATATAGTATTTTATTAATAAAATCAAAAGGTTTGTTCTTTTGATATTGCTCTGTTGTACGCAATGAAAGGGTGGATCATCCCAATTTGGCTGATAGTGGGTTGTTTGGTCCAGAGATGGGCAAAATTCTTTAAAGAGGACTAGTGATCTGATCCGCAGTTCGGACAACTCTAATCCGATCCGATGCAAAAGAATTAGCTATCCGATCCGATTTAGAAAAAGGATTTCTGTTCCGATCCAAAAATCCGATCCGGACTTGATTTTTAAGCGTTTGGATGAGGATATACATATTTATTAAAAAGTTTTAAAAGATTGGCAATCCTTTGAAAAGGATTGTAAAAATCCTGAATTGCTAATCCTAGCCATGAGTCATCCAAAGAGCAAAAATGATTTCGATCCAGATCCAAGATCCTCCCCAAAAAGAGGATTTTGATCCAGATTCAAATTTCAGATTTTCTGATTTAAATTAAAAAGGATTGTGATCCTGCCCATCCTTGGTTAAATCTCTCTATCCCAATATTGATACTCCAAAATTATTAAGAGGCGATTTCATTTAATTCACCGACCATTACTATACCTTTTAAAGGTATTTCTCCGCTTTATTTTTATGTTTTGTATTTTTAATGATATCTCCATATCATAATATGGAAAAAAAATGAATAAATTTTTTATTCTTTTTATCACTGATTTGTTATTATGAACGTTAAAAATGAATAAAGCATTTTATTATATTTTTGCTTTATTGTTCAGAATGCTTTATATAGAGAACAATATTTGCCTGAATAGGGAAGCGGCTTTGAAGCATGACATGGTCATTTCGTTTTTCTTCATACTTAAAGCCATCGCTTGTGGTTAGCGTTTAATATTTTTCATCATACGTGTCAATTCAGGCGAGAAAAAATTTTTTATGAAAACCAAAAACAACATACAAGTGATATCATTCTTTTTTTTTTTTAAAGGTATAGTTTTCTTAAATCTCACCGCAAAATGAGTTTAATCTTCTCTTATTTCCCTTCAAAGTGACATCATGAGATGTCACAATATTTAATTTCCGGAACTTCAATAATATTACTCTCTCCAAATAATTGGTTTTAATTTAAAATTGCAGCTGCACTATTGCTTAATATGCACTCAAAGAAAACAGATTTCACTCGATTAAAGAAAGATATAATTAAAAAAAAAACAATACATAAAACATAAGTAGTGTAATTTATATTTATAAAGTAAGAATGCATTTTTGATTGCATCTGAATTGAAATGAAAGCATAATTAGAAAAAGGTGGATATAGGAAAACAAAAAGTACCTTGAACGAATTACTGCCAACGCCCCCGCAACCGCAAAAAAAAGGGAGGAGGCGCTTGATGAGGAATTTGGAAAGTGATCTCCTGGTTGGTATAAGTGGCACGCGAGGTACTTTGGGACGTCACCGGTGCCAAGGTGCCAAGGCCTGGTATCTCGGATTACCTTGATACCAGCTAACATTATCACGGAACAGCTTTGAGTGTTGCTCCTCGACCTACGTCATCAACAGTTGTTCAATCCATTTTCAAGGCGATTGTCTTTACCCGTTTATGCACCTTTCCGCCCGGACTATACACCTTAGTAGCGAATGTCCTAAGCCAAGTGAAAGGAAAACCTATTAAAATTGTTTGTGCATACATAAAGTATGCGTAGTTAGTTATACATTGATGGATTATATCTTTTTGCTCTGATTCCATTATTACTAGCGGAAGCAGGCGAGGAATTAATTTTTTGAATGATTAAAAAAAACGAATAACGTTTTATGTTAATTTTGTTTGCGGTTTGACCGGCTGTGTCAACGAAACGCCTCGAGACGCCCTTGCTGCAGGCCAAGGCTGTTTATGAGTAGCCTGGTCTCAAAATAGCACCTTTATCGCTGGGAATTTATTAAAATTTATATACTATCTTTAACATTCTTGTCAAGAATTGCAGTCATATTTGTTTATAGTGAATTGACTTTGACAAGAACATTCTTTTATTACTTACTTATTCTATATATATTTATTTTATATAAACTACATTTTTAAAATCATGCATTTTTTTAAGATCTTAGTCATAAAGGTATTTATAATATAATTATATCCATAAACATATAAAATTATTAGGTATTTTTATCGAGGTCTTTAACCGAAGTGAATTTACTAAATTTGCCAAAACATATTTTAATAAATTTACATTAACTGGATTGTACGAAATGATTCATCCAAGTTTTGAAGCGAAGTTTACTCCTTTCCTTCGATGCAAAGTAAAAACAAATATTTTTTTGTTTGTAACTGCTTCTGTAAGGTATACAGTTTCGGAGATATTTAGACTCCATCTTCAGGCTAAAACAAAAAAAATAATATAATAAAAATCATATTAAGAAAAGTTTCTTGACGCCAATATGGGATTTTGAACTCCTATTTCGCTTATTTTATTTTAGTTTTGCAAATTTTTATAATTTCTAACTGGACAGCACACAACTTTCGATTACCGTGGTAATCGAAAGTTGTGTTCTGTGCTTGTCACACCAGATTTTTGTGTCGACATGCATTTAGTTTCCGACAGTACGGTACATTCGATTTTCAAGATGTAAAATTTATAAGTATGGCAAAATATTTATATTTTGTTACCATGGCAACCATTTCTCCTATCTTTTCTATGGAGTACAAGAGTAAAGTGGCTTCAGAAGATTTCAATCACAAAATGAGAATATACATTTTAAAGAGCAACTAAAAAATAGTTGACATATGAATTTAAAAAATCGTTGGAGCAACCTATTTAGAGAAAATCGAAAAAAACTGAAAAGTGCATCAGTAAAGTACTAGTACTCTTTGGTCGATTTTGTTCAAAAGCTTCGTGTCACGTCCCATGGGGGTGCCTAACTTAAATATAAAATTTCAACCTCCTAGCTCTTTCCCTTCTTGAGATATTTTGTTCACAGACACACACACACACACACAGACAGACACACACAGACAGACAGACCATGTCGCGAAAACCACTTTTTGGATTCAGGGGACCTCAAAACGTGAAGATCCATCAAAATCTCGACATCGAATTTTTGACATGAATCCAATACTTTCTCTCTATATATATATTACATATATACATAGGTAAGAGAAAGAAAAATGGTAGTGATAAGTTCAAAAAAAAAAAAAATAAATAATAATAAATAGAAAACAAACTACTGTATATTATATCTTAAATTCTTAAGGTGGATAAAAAAGAAAATTTTTCTCCTATCTATTCTAAATTTTAATTGCCTAATAAAACATCTCTGATCTAATTAAGAAATACTTTTATTTTACCTAAAACTTGAAGGTTATATAGCTCAAATATGAAAGGTTTTCCAAATAAAAAAAAAAATTTGGCCTAATTTTCATTCACTATTACTTAGCTTACAGTATACTTATATTTTATTTAACATTTCAAGTAATATAAGAATTCCGTAATCATTCAAATTTATTTTATTTAAATAAAGTTATTTCGATTAGACTTAATTAAAAGGATATCTTTAACTTGAGATATAGTACGGTTGATATATTCTCTAGCTATTGATATTTATTACAAATTAAAGCTATATTTAAAATTATTTATTGATTGAAGAAATAATTTTATCAGATTCCGGGTTTCTATTTCCGGTTGTTTATATGCTAACTATACTCGTATATAAAAAGTCGGCTATTTTATTTTTAATTTTATATTAAAGGACGTTAAAGGAAAAACTGTTAAATGAATACTAATAATAAAATAAAAGCTATTTCCTTAATTAACTATAGAATACAAAACTTGTAATTTTTATCATTTTAAAACAATGATTTATATAAGCCTATTCATAATGCTGAATTATTTTATAGCTTTTAGACATCAAATGCAGTATATTTTCTTTTAATAATGATCTAGTTAAAAATTTTCGAGATAAGATATTAATATTCAATGAATATACCATACCTCAATTCAGGCTTAAAATTTTAGAGAATTCATTTATTACTTTGTTCCTTTAGATAAATGATCTATGATTTGAAAAATATAGTTTCATTTCCTCATTAGCATTATCTTAGTGATATTTATTTATTTTAAAATCATCTTAGTAAACAAGTATGAATATTTGTATTTAATTGATGATATCTTATTACGACCTCATAGATTTATTTGTTCGTTAGAACCTTCAGCTTTTCGTGACCTTCTTTGACGATCTTGAAGCTAGTTCACCTACGACAAACTAAATAGGTTATTAATAATGTCGTCTTTTTTAATAATTATATATAAGATATTGAAAAATTATGATTTATTACGAAATTTCAATCTCTGAATGAATTTAAGTTAAAATAATTTTCTTATTTCATCTGTTAAAGTTTCTTAGCATCATTTTTTTTTTTTTTTTTTTTAATAGGCTTAGTTCTGGTCATCTTTAAAGGATTAGCGACTGAAAGATTTCAAAATTACCAAACATCTTTAAAAAAAAAAAAAAACAGTTTGTTTTTGAAGAACTAATTCTCAACTGATTGATGATTATTTCGGCAGGTATGGAGAAAAACAGCGAAAACATGACAGTTCAGAATTGAGTGGCATCCAGCTGCTTTCAGCTACGGCATATCAGCTGAAAAAACCCTACCAACAACTGCTGATCCCTATCACCGTCTGGATCGGCATGGAACAGGCCTTCATCGGTGCTGATTTCACGCAGGTAGACATCCCTTTCACTTTTTTACTTATTTACTAGTACACATAGTAATTAATTGCATTCATTGCTTTGTTTTTACTTTATGCATATTCTTATTTATTGTGGGTTTATCCAGCCAAAAAAAAAAAAAAAACGATGCGTGTTAAAGAGCGTATTTTTTTTTTTAACTCGTTTCTTTATCATTGCACTGGTTCACGACACAAAGACCGGATTTGAAAAATTAAATATTACTAAAACTTGCTAAGAATAAAGAAAAATTTAATGATTAAAGAAATCATTTGCAAATTTTCACTAGAGAGAAATATGCGCTATTTTTAACTTGCTGTTATTACCTCGAACTATACTCACAGAGACACATTAGAAAATGTCAAATAAAATCATTTTAGACAAAGTTTTTCTCACGATTATAGCTTGGAGTCCATGGTTCGGTTCCCGTTCCAAGCAAGAAAAAATTATTTCATTTGACTAGCAATTTTGGAATAATTAGGAATTGGGTCTGAATTGCCTTAGATGCCGAAAAAGACCAAAGACCTTAAAACCAAAAAATACAGGGATATTTTTACTTTATTTTTTACTCTACTTTTACTTTTGAAATATTCAAATACATATAAAATGTGATTATAAAATAAAATAAATTGATTTTTTTTTCTACAAGTATTACTTATGTATGCATTGATAACTTTCGTATCATTTAGGGGAATATTAATGAAAATTAAAATAAAAATAAAAATTAATAATTAATTATTCATTTGAGAATTTATATTTAACATAACATTACTTCTTGTATTAAAATTTGGTTCAAACACTAATAGTATACGTCTGACGTAGGATAATTGTCAATACAAAGTCCACCGACTGACAATTGACATTGGATATTTACATTTGAATTGATAGTTTTGATACTTCAACTGCCATCTATTTGAAATTTATTTTAATTATTTAACAACTTTCTTTAATTTTAATCAAATAATAATTTTAAATTATGAAGCGTGAATAAATTCACCTCTTAGTAATAAATAGAGCAATAAATAATTTTTTTTGTTTGAAGCCTAAGATTTGACAACTTATTCTAAAATCAAAAAGTGTTTTTAGTCTTTTCGGCCTCACTACTTATTTTTCTAATACAATACATATTGATCCAAACTTAATTTAAAAAGAATTGTCTTTTTTTTTGTAAAAAAATTGTTAAATTCTCATCATTGTTGGCGAGACGAGCTTTGAAATAATTAATCGAAAAAGTTGGGCATGTCGGTTGTTTATATTCAGGCAAACAAACACCCAGATTAATTATAAAAGATAGAGGGTAATTAATTTCAGATTTTTTAAACTAATATTTAAAAAAAAAAATTCATTTAAATTTCTTATATAAAATGTTTTCAAAATATTTTTTATTACTTCATAGATTTCACTTTACTTAAAGTAATTAACGACAAAAATGTATGTAAAACGTCTAAATCTGACTTTTAACCTTCTTTAATTCACTCACTTTATTTATTTTGTAGAAAGGGATGTCTGAAATATGAAAATGTGACATATTAAAATTTCACTTTTTATTTTTATATAAGAAATGCAAATATCGAGTTTGTCGAATCATTACACAAAAATCATAGTAAAAAATAAGTTGAAAAAAAAATAAATATAATAATTTATTATATGATGCCAGTGATGCCGTGATGCCAGTCGAAATATCTGCTAATTAAAGATGATGTGAGCGGGTCCATCAAATGCAGGCTTTTATTCTCCGGTCCTTATTATTTAAAGCCTGCTGAGAATTATAGTGACCTAAGTCCGAAATTCAACAATTCGAGAAAAGGCGTTTAAAAGTTTTATAAACATATACATTTAAATAGCCGGGCAACAAATGAATAGGCCAGAATCAATAGCAAAGAATGGAAATATATTTTCGCCACCTTGGCACTCAAAAAAGAAGACGTTTTAACAACGTTTGCTAGGCTTAACTCAAAAATTGAATTTTTGGACTTTCGCCACACGGATTCCCAGCAGACGATATTAAGAAATAAAGATATTCTTATCTAAATAAATGAATAATAAATAAATAATGCTTTTTCGAAATCTCAAGTTAGTATTATTATAATTACTATTTCAATAAAAAAAGAAGAAATTCTTTTAATATTAAACTTATGACGGCTTTTGGCCCAATGAACAGTGGTAGAGCACTCGCCTTTCTCTAGGGATCCTGATCTCGATTTCTGACCCAAAATTTTCTAATTAATTAGGGAAGTATTCTAAATGGCTTCAAATGCTGAAAGACATTTAAAAAAAATTGTTTGTAACCGACGAAAAATTTAGACATCGTTCATAATAAATATTTTCAATTTTTTTAAGAGAGAAAAAAATATTTATTGAATATAATACTTCAATACTTATTTCCTTGTAGAAACTTCAGTTGACCTTTTATTTCCCCCGGAAGAAAGTCAAAACTTTTTAAAATAAATAATATTCAGATAATCTATGTTGGCCTATGTTAATAAAACAAATTCGGGATTAACTTCCCATTTTCTTTCTCAAATCAGTGGCGGATTAATGCAATTTTGTAGGGGGGCGGTTTTTTTTTTCATTTAAGGACTTTGTGGGCATCTATGGCCATTCAGACCCCTTTCCTATTTATTTAAATTGATTGATAACAAATTCAATTGAAATTAAAGCCCGGAAATCATAATTTCTTTAGATTACTAGTTTTTATAATATTGTGAATTTCTTCTCGGGGAGGGGGGGCGATCGCCCCCCTTTAATCCGCCCCTGTCTCAAATACTCTATAAATTCGTGATTGTCTTACACTAAAATTGTAGATCTGTATCAACTTTTAGATTAAATAGGACAACCGGAAGTAGTATTTTAGCTAATGAGTTTTTTCAAAAATTTTAAAATTTGTAATTTTTTTTTCATATTTTTTTTTTTCAATTAAAAATATTAAAAAATATAAAAAAGTTTTTTATTCTTTCACATTTTTTTTCTTAACTGAATAACAAACGAAAAATTGCCGTAAAGGGTCTTTTTCTTCGTTGATTATCTCAAAAACTATTCAGTTAAAAAACAAAACGCTGAAAGAATAAAAACTTTGAATGGTATTTTATCAAAATATGACAAAAAATTACAAATTTCAAAATTGTTGAAAAACTTAACAATGAAAGTATCACATAGGTTTCATATATTTACCCTACTACAAAATTTGTAACAGATCTACAATTTTAGTGTAAGAAGTATAGCCTAATATATACAGTAAGTAGCAAATTTCATTGATCTGGCTGCTTGCTTTTTTAAGTAATCGTGACCCCACACAGCGACAGATATAATTGGAAAAATGTTTTTTTTTTTTTTTTTTTTTTTTTACTCAATCATCAAAATCTCAAGGACGGATTTTTTTTTACGAGTACAATACTTTCTCTACTTCTATATCTGGATAAAAATTATTTTTATGAAACGAAATTCGGCAAACTTGACGGAATTAAATATTTTCCCTTTTTTTTAGTTCGATTTTTACAATAAAGAGTAGTCATGGTCCTGAAATTATTTTAAAATAGCTCCTAATTAGATATGGAGAAAATAATATATTAAATTTAATATTAAAAAATATAATAATAAATTAATATATAGACTCTAAAAAATAATTTCTAATAAATATAGTCAAACAATTATAATAGGTGCATTACTTTTTCTTTTGAACTCTGGGCTAATTTTCGCTCTGAGCGAAATTTTATTTTTTCAAAGAGGTCATTTTTGAAATAAACGCTTTACTGACTTGACTAAGCTTGATATAAAAAAAAAAACATTTCTTCTTGGCAACCGCTGTACAGGTATCAAAAGTTGTTAAGTGCTGCAATAAGATGTAAATCAATGATTTTTATTTCAAATTTCCTTCAACTTTATCTATTTACAACGGTATATGTTTTTATTAAAATTTAAATTAATTTTATCTCGAATAATGTAAATAGTTAATACCATACACCACACTATTTATTTATTTATCATTATGTCTCCAGGTCTAAAACATAAATCATTTATAATTTATAACGTTAATAAATTTACATTGCCCAATAAAGCTAAAAGTAGATAGTTTAGTTTTTTTGATAAGCCGAAGATATATCGTTATCTCCGCAGGTGTCGTAGGTCGCGCGATGCCACCTGAGAAAGAGAGAAATTAAAGAACATGGCTTTAGATGCGACTAGAAATAAATCTTTTCATAAACATGCATTGAATTATGTTTAGAGAGAAGAAGAAAAAAAAAAAAAACAAGACACAAATCGTGAGGTGCGTGCTTGTTTCAGGCAACTGCTTCGCCTACTCAGGCATTCACTTGGCAATCAAAGCAATTACTTGACGTCAATATTCGTCTATACCTGTTTCCAACTAAATTATATTAATATTTATACTTATATAAAAGAAATGATTAGGGATATATAAAGAGTAAAAAGATTAAAAAAAAATAATAATAATAATAATTGAACTCTTGGGAATTAAATTGATTAATATTTATTTATTTATTTATATAATGTTGTTTTTTCAGGCCATGAGAAAAAGAAAAAGTTTTCAAATGTAATCATTTTATTTATGAAAACATCATAATTAACACCTTTTAATAATTAATGAAATTTTTTTTTAATCTGGACCTTGGATTAATGAAAATGACTTAATTTTCAAGAAATAACATTAAGTTTTTATTGTGAATTTAATTTTGCAACTCATTTAGGTAATTATTATTATATTAAATATTTGAGATGACCCCTTGATGGAGGGGTTAAGGTATCGGCCTCGATATTAGAAAGTTATTCATAAACAAACTCGGAGTTAAAAAAAAATATTAAAATGAAATAATTAATTATTCTTAGAATCGAATATGTCGAGATATATTTGCCTCCCCCCTCCCCTCTAACTGGAGATTAAGAAATAATTTTGTATTTTTTTTTTTTTAATTTATTAATAAAATCTTTACCCATGATGATATAGGATTAGAAAAAAAAAGTTGAATTGAAAATTACCTTGAAGTGAAAATAAAGCAAGGATTAGAGAGATGGATTATTTTTGTATTTTAAAGTGTTGAGGATAAAGAAGACGGGAAAGTCGCTCAAGGGCGTAAAAAATCCAAAACCTGATTAGTTAAATATCGTTTATAGATATTTACAAAAATCGAATACATTCGTAACGCTTTAGCACTTACGCTTCCCGAGTAAAAATTAGGAACCGACCGAATATTCGGTTTCAGCCAGTTTCGGCCAAAAATCATGGTTTCGGCCGTAGTTTCGGTTTCGGCCAAAAAGTAGGCGAAACTTTCGGCCGGCCGAAACCTGAGTCTGAAAAGATGGGATGAGACTCGCATGCAAAAAAAAAAGGTCAAATGATTTGCACTTGAGGGAGAAAAAAATTTAGTCTCCCTAAAAAAAAGGTAAAATGATTTTCATTTAAAAAAAAAAAGGTAAAATTAAAAAAAAATTTTCATAGGAAATACAAGTTTCGGTTTCGGTTACGGTTTTGGCCGAAACTAAGGTTGAAGCCGAATATTCGGTTTCGGTTGAAAATCTTGTTTCGGTCGGACCCTAGTAAAAATGATTAAAAATGATCGAGGGGTCCACACGCCCGCAGCTAATCTACATTGTGAACCTTTAGGGACGCACAGGAATCCACACGCCCGCACCAGGAACACACATTTTACTTCTGGCCACTTTCGATCTACTGTGTGTGTCCCTGGTGCTGGCCTGTGGATTCCTGTGTCTCCCTAAAGGTCCACTATGCAGACTAGCTGCGGACGTGTGGATCTCTCGATCATAATTTTTACTCGGGTTCTGATAAATTCTGTATAAGATAATTTTGTTTTAAGTATTTATTAAAATAATAGCCTAATAAAGTTATAAGACAACCACTCCAAGATTTCCATATAGGGAGTGAAATATTTGCAAATAAATAAAAAAATATATACTTAGTACATGAGGAAAAATTCTCCTTTATCTTTAAATAGTAATTATATTTTATTTTTAAAAAATCTGGTGTGTCTGCACAAACTTTCTCATAGCGGTAAATGAAAGATGTGTTCTGTGCTTGATCGCCAGATCTTTTGTATCGAAATATATTTTTTTTTATCCACATTTTAGTCAAAGTTTTTGCTTCTCAAATTTGAATCCTACATTAACTTGTCTCTCTTTAATGTGAATATCAATGAAAAGATCATATGAAAAATCTTCAATACAATTTCGAAAATATTCATATTGAAAATATCATAACTAATTTTTATATTATATTATGCTTCTCTTTTACGACGTACGATATCGAACAGGAAAAAGACTTTAATTAATTAGTCTACTAGATAAGACTGGACTCTGTCTTTATTTGCTTTTCAAAAAGACGTCATTTTAATTTTTAAATGTGAGAATGTGAAGACATATTACGTCTAAATACCAAATGGACATAAGAAAACTTGAGTATTTTTTTCAAGGAAGGCCGTCAAATTTCCAAGAAAAGTGAGAAAAAAGACTCGAAATCAGCCCAAAAATTCTTTATTTAACTCTTGTCTAAAAATTTTGAGACTATGTGTCACCTATCCACAAAAACTTAAAATGCAACAATAGAAAATTCTACGACTTTTGGTCCACTAAAAAATAAACAAATGGTCAGAAAAATGCAAAATTATTTTTTATTTTTATTGTTACATTTTAAGTTTCTGATGAAGTCCTCCAAACTGTCGACTAGGGTAAAATAAATAATTTTTAGACCATGAGGAAGGTCTTTTTCTCCATTTTTCCTTAATATGAAAATCTTATGATGTTCCTGAATATTTTACCATTTGAATTAAGATTCACAAATATAAACACAAAATAATAAGACGTACAAATAAACTATCTCATCGTTTATTAACAATAATATCATAAATAGAAAAACAGTTAAATTCCGTTAAAGCGAGACTTGTTCATACATAACGTATATTAGACAAGTAGACAGTTTTAGAACAAGCTCTACCCCTTCCCCCATCTTTCCATTCTAAAAAGCAGATATCATATAATATTATTCATCCATCACAATCGGAATAAACATATTGACATATTGGGAAAGTTCTTTACTCTCTAGTTTTATCGGTATTATAATAAATAAAAAATTAGATAATAGTATATTGAATACTAAAAGGGTTTTTTTAATTTCTATTTATTTAAATTAATAGGAAATGAATATTATTTAAATAAATTTTAGCCCTCGAGCCTTGGTGTAGGGGTTAGCGTGCTGGCCTTTTGTACCAAGGATCACGGGTTAGCATCCCGTCCCGAAATTTATTTAAATTGAATTGGCTACAAATCAATTTATTGGACGAGGTCTAAATGGCCTTCGATGCCGAAAAAGACCTTAAATAAATAAATAAATAAATTTTATTCCAATGGCGGTGAAGCGAATTTCAGGCCTTAGGATAACGAAATAGGCTTTACCTACGTATTTTTAATAAATTTGTTTTTTCCAACATACACAATTTTATTCTGTTTCTCAACCTGTTTCTAATTCCAAAACTATGATGAAATTATCATGTTTTTTTTTTAAATCAAAATTTTTATATCTTTTCCTAATATCAAAATTTGAATAATAAATTCTGAATAAATTATCACTTAAATTTAATTAGGCAATTTGGAATTTAAAAAAAAAAAAAACAATATTTTTCTTATGACATAATAAATAAATAAATCCATAATGAAATGATTTAATTAATATATTGATAAGATAAAAAGTAAATTCTTATCCAAAAACACACCTAAGACATTTAACGTATTAAAATTATTAATCATTATCATTAATAATTAATTATCTTTGTTTTATCAATGAGATTATTGGATGAAATTTAAACCACACCGGTGGCCTATCCTCCAGGGGTTTTCTAAGTCAAGTGTATTGTTTTGAATTTTCACAACCTCCAATAAAAAAACATCTTGGCCTTTTTTTTCTTGACTCATTCCCATTCATTAACCATAATTGATATTATATAAGAGTATTATTAAAAAGACCAAGCAACCGTGATTTATAATAAAGACGAATATTTTAAGAATTCTTATTATTTTTTTTTCATATAAAAAAAATTAGGACATTGTAGTATTCTGGAAATATTTATGAATATATATGTATGTATTATAAAGAGTATTATATCCTGTTTATATCCGGATTAAACTGGATTTAATTTGTTATTCACCTTCCAATAAAAATAAACAAGAAAACTGGCTGGATATTTTTCAGGTGATATAACGTTTCTTGAAGAAACAATTTTTTTTTTAATAAGTCTATGTATTTTAATGGAAGTGAAATTGATTTTTTTATCCCATATTAATTTATCTTATTATTCATATTTTTCATTTATTTTTTTTTTAAATAAATAAATACTTTTGAACTTTATGTAGGTCGATTTTACATTCTGTTACTTAGAGAAGTATTAGAGTTCCTCATGATAAAGGATCACTGGCATGCTTAACTTTATGAGTGATAAAAAAAATATATATTTAACATTTATCAACTCAAATAGACGGAAAAAGTAGACAGCGAATCCAACGAAGAATCTGTCGATTGTTCAAAGGTCCTATGAGATCTTAAAAGACATTCCATTAAACATATAATTAATATTTATTAACTCATATAGTCTAAAAAATAGGTCCTGCAGAGATTTGAACTCAAATAACCGAGTACGCAGCTCTTAGGGCAAAAAAATATGGCATGTCAAGGTCAGATCCACAGGTCCGAGGTTCGATTCTGGGTCGTGCCTACTTTTTTAAAACTATTTAAGATAATAAATATTAATTTGTGCGATATTTTCTATCAACTTGTTCGGAGTATTGGCTGTGAGATATATAGATGAATAATTATGGGCAGGAGCAGCCAATATATATACTTTTACAATATAAGGACTGAATTTAAATAAAAATAACCGAAACGTCTCGGGTGATTGAATCTGCATACAGAGTCTATTTATTGACTGCTTCTGAGCCCATAATTATCTATCTAAATAAGTAAATTTATTTTCTAACAATAAATTAGTTTTGCGGATTGATGGAATAGTAAAAATTCACAAAAGCGGACAATTTTAAGTTTGAAGATGCTAGTCACATGCTCCCTGAAATATCGGGATAACAGAATGATCACATTTCATTTTAATGATTAATCTTAAGAAATATCTAATATCCATTGAAACTATTTGATTCATTTAAGAATAATCCTACTTTTCTTACTCAACCTATCAAGCAAACAGACTTGATGATTGATTAATTATATTATTTATAATGAGAAATTTATATCCTCAGCTGTTCGCATGATTCACACAATGAATTAGATGAATTTACAAGTAGAATTAATTAATCAATCCATTAGAAAAAAAAAATATCAAAGAAAGAAGAAATTTGAAAATTGTCCTTTATCTTTTATTTTTATCATCCGAAAATTTAATTAAATTAAAGATTATTTAAAATCTGGGAAAATTATTTTTCAATAAATAAAATTTTTTTAATCAGTTCATTCTTTAGAAAATTAGGAAATATAAATGATGTTCATTCTCTAGATTGACGTCAAAAGTTTTATTTGGAAAACTTAAAAAAATTCTGTATTTCACTTGAAGCTCAATAAAATTATTTTAGCAATAATAGACTCAGCCAAAAACATCGGAGTGCAAAAAGGGGGCGCCTCGCATTATTTTTGCCCAGCGTCGAGGTGAAATCAAAAAAATGCGCCTCGCTTTTCTGATTTATATAAAAGCGAGGAAATATTTTCACTTAAATAAAACCCCTACAGAATTTTATTTGTTTCATATATCCTCGCTTTTATATAAATCAGAAGCGAGGCGCATTTTTTGATTTCACCTCGACGCTGGGCAAAAATAATGCGAGGCGCCCTTTGCATCTCCGATGTTTTTGGCTGAGATTTCACTTCTTTTGGTGAAATATTACATTTAAATATTATTTAATAATTTTTGTTTATTAAATATTAAGTTATCCCATGAATAGATCTTTTAATATGCAGTTGTGAGTGGGACTCCGGAGCGAGTGGTCGCGCGTCCAGCGGAGCCTTTCCCAGCAGAACCGTGATATACCTGTTTTTTTTTATTTAATTTTTTTTTTTCTTCGCTTTTTACTTCATTTGGTGCTACTTATCACTTATCTATTTGTTTGATAATCTTTTGTTCCTCTTTCACTCTATTTTTTTGTAAGTTGCTGACTTTCTCCCCCTTTTGTCCATGTGAGTCACATGGCTGAGGGGAGAGGGTGGACGGAGGCGGGGGTGGGACGGAAGAGTCCCCCCCGCCTATTAACTCCTCATCTGGGATTCAGATGAAGAATAATAATATATATTTTTTTCCTGACCACTCTGTCAACAAGGATGATTCAATCAGTAAAAATGTGTATAGTCCTTCGGACATGGGCCCATTTTTTGTTTTTGCTCAATCTAGAGACTCTGAGAATAAAAGGTTCCATCCGGTCACATTTGGAAAAAATTTTTTCAAACATTTACCTGATTATCGACATGGAGTTCTGGGAATTTCTACTATAAGTTTTAAAAAAATTAGAATTGAACTAAGGACGGCCACATCGGCTAATAATTTAATCAAGGAAAAAGATTTTATGGACAAGTTCAACATGGATTTGTTTATACCATTTTTTCTTACCGTCAAACAGGGAGTGGTTAGAGATGTTCCTCTGGAAATGGACTGCGAGGAATTGTATCAAGATATAATGTCTCCTTATGACATTACGAAAGTTAAAAGATTTACGAAGAAAAAGACTGGCGCTCGAGTTATAATTCCTATGATACTAGTGACCTTTAAAGGTCAGGTTTTGCCTGATTATATTGTTTTACATGGAGTTAGGTTGAGGGTTTCTCCCTACGTCCCTCCAGTGATACTCTGTCAAAATTGTCTTCGGTACGGCCACTCTGAGAGCAATTGCAAGAGTAAGAGTAGATGTCCAAAGTGCTTGGGCTTGCATAATTTAGAGAATTGTGACCAGACTGAGTTGTTCTGTCCTTATTGTGGTAAGGAGCATTTATGCACATCCAAAGAAGAGTGTTCGGAGTTTCAACGCCAAGTTAAAATAAAAGGGTTGATGACTTTAAGAAATTTTTCTTTTAAAGAGGCCTGTGATTTGGTAGATTATAACCCATATTCATCCGCTTTGAATGTACAAAAAGCGCCTTTAAATTTCACCAACCCAACAGAGTTTCCCTCTATCGTTCCATCTAAACGGGACGTTCCTACAGATTCTACCCAGAACAGGTACGCTAAAAAGAGGCAAATCGATTTGGAGGATAATGATGAAGAAGCCCGTTCATTAGGTGCAAAGCCTAAAAGATATATTACCGTCCCAAAAAAGACTAGGAAGGAGACTAGTAGCAGGCCCTCTGAGTTTTTAAATTATCACAATATCCATAGGCGCGAACATGTTTCTCCTTCTAAGCCAATTACAAGTACTTATTCCTCTCAGTCACCTAAACTTGCTTCTGGCTCTGAATCACTATCTAAGATTGTGGATGATTCGTTGAATATGGTTTGGGACAGCAACCCATCGATTGACATTCGCACTTTTAATGTAATAAAAAACACGATTTTAGAAAATCTTGATGATTCTTTGTGATCTTCATGTGAATAAATGGATCTTTGAGCATAAATTTTATATACGGTATATATTAGTAAAGGATAATAATGACTAATTCTTTACAAAGTTGTTTTTTGTGTTGTTGACTTCTATAATTTTTATTATTGTGAAATTGTTTGTTTCATAGCTTATCATTAGTATCGCATACTACTTGCCCTTTCATGATTTACCTGTATTTTTTACCTTCTCATGGCAAACAGTCGTAGTGCTAATGACTCGCAGCTAAATATACTCCAATGGAACGCAAGGTCGCTTCATGCCAAAAAGGAGCATTTTAGTAGAGAAATTGATAAATTAAATATTGATATAGCTTTGATTTCTGAAACCTGGTTTCAGAGCTGTTTCTCGTACAATTTCTCAGGTTTTCATTTAATCAGACGGGACAGGGCTAATGGCAAAGGAGGAGTTGCGATTCTTATTAGGAAAGCATACAAATTTAAAGAAGTTGTCCTAGATTACAGTGACATTAATTTTGAGGCTTGTGCAGTATCAATAAATATAGGAGGTAATAGGGTTGTAAATGTTGCTTCCATCTATGCTCCGCCACATACAATCATAGATTATTTATCATGGAGCTCTCTCCTCAGCCAGCTTCCGGGTTCTACTATCATAGGAGGTGATTTTAACGCACTTTCTCAAGCTTGGGGCTGCGATTCTGAGAACAGAGCAGGGTCCATGCTAAGAGAGAATTGTGAAAATGATCAACTTGTTATAATCAATGATGGTTCTTCTACGATGATCCCTCGAATAAATAGATTATCGTCTCCAATTGATGTAACGATCTCCTCCCCTGATCTTGCTCCTTTGCTAGAATGGCAAGTACATGATGACCCCTGGGGTTCAGACCATTTTCCGATCAAAATTGCGCTGATTATGGACTGCTCTCGGCCTAGGTTGAGATTGAATAAGAGGATTAATCCGAAGAATATAGATTGGGACCAGTATCGGCTCTGTGTCTCCATGTATATTGAAGAAATTAGAAGGGATGTGATTGAGGACTCTTTACAATCCTATGCTTTAGTTATGGAACTTATTAAACAAGCGATAGAAGCGTCTAGTAAGATTCCGAGTAGAGCGTATTTGAGAACTGATAGGCCTTCTCCTCCTTTCTGGGATGAGGAGTGCACGATTTTAATTAATAAAAGAAAGGCCAAATTTAAGAGGTACCTGAAGCAGATGACTTATGAGAACTTTATTGAGTACAATAGGTGTGATGCTGAGGTAAGGAGAACTTTAAAATATAAGAAACGTATGTCTTGGAGAGGTTTCTGCTCCTCAATTAGTGGTGATACTCCGACATCGTTGATCTGGAATAAAATAAGGGTTTTCAAAAACATACCTCCATCTTATAAGCATTCTATGGATGAGCCCATATTAGAAGAGTTCAGTGATAAAATGGCTCCTCCGTCTGTCTCTGGTAGAGGTTGCATTCTGCCTGACTCGCCATCAGATAATGACTGGCTTGTGGACGAATTCGCGCTGGAGGAGTTCCAAGATGCATTAAATTCAAAGAAGGATTCTACTCCGGGTGCGGATGATATTTCATATTCTGCTATTAAGA
>JAKCPI010028900.1:0-68597 GCA_023213315.1 Euborellia annulipes | reverse complement strand
CATTAATAGAAAAATTAATGTATTAAGTAAAAAAGATAATTAAAATCTAAAAATGATGTTGGGTTCGTCTTAATATTGAATTTAAGGACCAATTTCGTATGCTCGATTGGATAATTAAATTGTCTGAAATGATGACGTAAAAATTGTGCTATTAAAAAAAATGATAATGATTTTAATAAACATTGGGGGGTAATGGGGTGTTTAAAAATATGTGCCGAGAGGCGAAAAGGTCATTAACAGAAAGTTGTTTTTTTTTTCTTCATTTTTTCCGAGAGATATTTTCTAAATTTTCCTTCCGGAATCAGTTGTGTTATTTAACGATTTTTCACATTCCAAATTTTTCTTCATCATTGCGCAAGAAATTTCAAATTTGTTGGGCTTTTTGCACCTTTGGCTCACTCATTCAATAGCTTTATCGGAATGAGTGGACAGCATGTAATGCTTTTAGAAAATAAAATTGCTTCCTTGAGTAAAAAAGTTTCACTTCAAAAAAAAATATGATGATTCTGCAAAAGTTTCATTTTTTAATATATTATTTAAGTAGGGAATTTCACTCTACAGTTTAGTTATTATTGGGATGAATAGGATCTTCCTACCTTGGGAACAAGGGCGGATACAAGGGGTGGGTAAAAGGGGGCAATCACCCCCCCTGAGATTTGAAAAAAAAAAACTTCTTTTTGAAAAAAAAAAAAAAAAAAAAAAAAAAAAAAAAATTATTTTTAGTGTAAAATTTTAAAAATTAATACTTTAAAAACTTGTTTTGCATTTATATTCTGGCAAAACAAGTACAAAATGGGCCCTTTAAATTTCCGAAATTAAGAAAAAAAACAGTGTGCTGTGCCGAGAAACACCTCTGGATCCGCCCCCTGCGTGGGAATAATGTAGAGGGGATTGATGATATGTTTTATATATGAATAAATACAGTATAAATAAATATTTGTTTATTTATTTATAATAAAAGATAACCCTCGTAACTTGATGTAATTGGCAGCTAGTCTTTATCTCCCTGAATACAAGAAATTTGGACAATATAATAATTTTTATTGAATTTTCAGTTCATACTATTTGTTTCCTAATACCAAATAAGTAGATGAATTTTAATTTCTGATTTTGTCATCTTTTATAAAACCTTTTGTTACTTCATATTTTTTGCGAGATTAGAGTAAAAAAAAATCCTTTGCCCCAGTTGAGAACTATATAAAAAGAAAAAATAATGAGAATCTCTCTCTTTTTGGAGAATATTCAGATAAAATGGATCCAAAAATAAATATGCCTTATTTGTAATAAAAACACGAAAGAGAGTCTGTTCCATATTCTCTTTTTTATATACTAGGGGGTATAAGGAATTTTATATTAAAATACAGGAGGCAAGTGTGTTAGAATAACCTAAAAAAGCTCTCTCTCTTTGTCTATATTAAAGATAGAGATTCTTCTTCTTCACACAGCCTACCTAAATAAAAACATTTCAATATTAAATATAGCTACCTGTATTTATGATTTATTTAATAGGGAAGTTTACAGCTTCAAAAAAAATGAAAATAAGTAGCAATTTAATATATTTATTGATATAAATATTGGAAACATATCACCTAGTGTTTTGAATTAATTTTACCTAATTATAATTCAAGTTTTAAAATTTTTTATAACCTGACTGTGCTTCAAGTTGACACTTTGGACTCAATTTTTCATACAATTGGATATACTTTTATAATATTAATAGTTTGCTCTAGTATTTTTTAAAGTCGTTTTCGGTATCTAAGGCCATTTAGAATCCATCCCTATTTATTTCAAATTATTGGAAGCCAATTCAATTGAAATACATTTTTCCTCACTTGGGACGGGAAGTGAACCCGGGACCTCTAGTTGATACATTATACTGACTGTAGTGACATTGTCGGTATATTTATTTTCTTAATTACCTATTGATCCAGTTGTATTATTTTTATGTCAAATCAAAATGTGAAGACAATGGACAAATCAATTATTAATCTTACTTATTTCCCTGACGTAGTCAGCTGCCCATTCATTCATTTTAGGGGAACATGACAATTCCGATATAAATTTAAAAAAAGTTTCATAAATATAGAATCTTTTAAGTTTGATACCATCTTTAGTCATGATATTATCATTGTTTCATGGCACCTTTAAGTTATTTTGTCTCTTATTTATTTTATATTTATGAATGAATAGGATAAAGGATATTGTTAGTATAATTGAAAGATCTTGTTCTCCTTTTATTAAAATATTGGATTCATTTACGTCAAATTAATAATAAATTTAAATAAATATTTTTTTATTAAAACAAAGGCTGTCACGAGTGTCTTTTGAAAGATGCAACGTTTAATTGGACCCTGTTACGCATTAGTGTGTCAAGCGCCAGTTACCGAGTTTTGAGAAAATTAACATGAAAGTTTTTGTTTTCATTGGATTATATATAATTTTTGTTGTCAATTGTACAAGTAACATTAAATATAAATTTTTTTAGGACATATTTCATAAAAAATACTATTAATTATAGCATTTGAAACAATATACCGTGCTTAACTCAATTTTTAATTTTTTTTTTGGCGCTTGACACACTAATGCATAACAGGGTCCAATTAATCGAAATGATCGACATTCATATTTTTCTATAATTAAATAATAGCCAATAATCAAAAATACTTTAATCACGGTCGAAATTATTGTCTCAAAACGCGAATATTTGCTTATCTAAAAAAAATCACAAATATATCTAATACGCAATATTTTTCTTTGAGAGTTCTCTCTTATATTTAAGCAAAAAAAAGAATAAATTCATCTAAAAAAATAATTGATTTATGAATTTTAATAAAAATCGTTAGATCGAATTTTGAGACAATAGGAAAAATCTGAACACACATAAATTAGTAAAGTACTAGTACTTTTTTATTTAAAAGCTTATTTTTAAGATGCTAGTCTAGCTATCTTAAATATAAAATTCCAAGCTTATTTTCTTCAGGATTTATTTTGAACTCACACACACAGAAAGAAAGACAAGGGGCCTCAAAACGTGTATTACGTTCAAATTCTCATCGCATATGAATGCAATAATTTCTCTCTATATAATTATACATGTATTAATATATATATTGTAGATAAGAGAAAATAAAAATATATATAAACTTAACAATAAATAAAAATAAAAGTAACAACTTTATTATAATGCTTTATATAGATACAAGTTTATTCGAAGATAATAATTTTTTGATATATCTAAATTTATTACATATAACAATAAATAAATTAATCCCCCCTTAATTTTGAAAAAATGCCATTGAGTTTAGAATTATTAAAGTTTGAAACACTGAAATAAATCGGGAAGATAAAAGTTTTAATGATAAAATGATACGTTTTCAAACATAACACAGAATTGAGTGAATTCCGCTTGTTTTGTAAACAGACTTAGATGACACGGTCCAAAAAAAATTGTTTCATTTTGAATATATCCAGAGTGAGAATAGGGAGGGGAGTGGGGATAAGCCCTACATGTGGTAGTGTAATTTTGCGTATTAGATTTAGTTTAGTGGCATGGCAGATAATCACCAATCCACAAACTAAGCTCAGTATAACAGAAAAGCGATAAAACTTTGACACGTGGGTGGATATTTGTTATTATATTAGTCAAATGTAGGCCTATATCAAGGCTTTTTTTAATTCAAATTTTATTTTCCTCTTTAAATAAAGAAACAAGTATTGATAGAAATCTGAGTTGGGAAATAAATATTGAGTTATAATAATTATCAAAAGTTGGATAACAATAGATAACCCAGTTTGAAATTCTCATTTATTTTTTAGTTTAGTTTTAGTTTTATTTAAAATTGATATTGATTAATTGATATTGTATTAAGTGAGTTTTATTTTTTTTTTTTTTTTTTTCCTTTTGTTTTTGTTTTGTTTTGTTGTATTTGTTATTGTATTTAAATTTGTATTGTGTTTGTTGGACCTAGCCACCGAGGACTGGTGCCTCTAAGCGGGTCGTAATAAATTTATTTATTTATTTTATTTTATTTATTAATTTTAAATAAAGGTGGATGTCCCACATTTAGAATAAATAACTTCTGGATTTACTAAAAAAAAAAATAAAAAACCAAATTGATATCAAAACATGATTAAAAGATATTTAAGAAATTAAAAATTGTGGGTTTGGGCCCTGGTCTTATTTAAGGCCGCGGTTTTAGAAGTCAAAAAAAGGGGTAAAAACATAAATTAATAAAAAAATATTTTCTTTCAAATATTAAGGGGTTCAGGAGCGACGTCTAAACGCAAGGTATAGCCACGCGCACATCTTCCCTCTCACTCTAGCTCACTGTGACGTCACGTGGCAGGCAGACATGGCAGGCAGACTATGATACAAATACACTTCTCCCTAACTCTAGCTCACTGTGAAACGTGGCACGTGGCATACAGATACTACCACAGATATTTACATACTACTAAATGCATTGTTGAACTGTGAAGTCAAAATGCCGTACTCTGCAGTTTATGGGTGTAGTAATTTTAGTAAAAAACATCGGGAATATCATAGATTTCCAAAGTATGAAACTTTATGTAAATTATGGACAAATGCCTGCGGCAGGGATGATAAGATTAATGTTAAAAATAGTAAGTGTTTTTCTTTCCAAAAAAATAATCAAAAATTATTATTTTAACAATAATTTTATTACCATATTTAAATACAGTGAGAATTTAGCTGGATATATAGTTTATCGATTTAGATAAAAATATTCATTTCTTGGCAATAATTTAAAGAAATTTGATAAAATAAATGAAACTTTAAACTGGATATTATTTATATCTAAAGGACTAGGGTCCGATCGAAACAAGATTTTCAGCCGAAACCGAAACCGAATTTCTACCTCAATCTTAGTTTCGGCCGAAACCGTAACCGAAACCGAAACTTGTATTTACTATCAGGGGCGTATATAGAAATTTTTTCTGAGGGGGGCCCGCGGAACCTTTCTCCTTTTTGCGGACTCTTAAGTTTTCCGCCTTGCGGGAAAATTTTTTCCTCAAGTGCAAATCATTTGTCCTTTTTTATTTATTTATTTATTATATATATTTTTTTTTGCGTGCGATTCTCATCCCATCTTTTCAGACTCAGGTTTCAGCCGGCCGAAAGTTTCGGCTAATTTTTGGCCGAAACCGAATTTCGGCCGGTTCCTATAAAGGACATTTAAGTTATCCAATTGAAAATTTATATTCAATTATTACAGTTGCAGATGATTTGTTTCTAAAGTTTCATGGAGATAATTTCAATAAAAACAATAATATATTGATATAATAACGGATTTAGCTAATTAAATTCATAGCAAAACTAAGCATAATGAAGATATATATCTCTATAGAAATTTTAAAATATTATATAAAAGTACGGAGGTATATTAGAATACGAAAAATTAATCGGGAACTTTTGCAAAAAATCTTTGTCATAAATCAAGTACAAAGAAAATAAAAAAATTTCTATAATACATTTTTAATATTAAGTAATTTTAATTTTATATTTAACATTAAATATCACATATATACATTAAATGATACCTATACTATGAATAATTTTGGGTTCATTTATTTTTAGACTATCATAGTTATAAAATAATAGCTTGTACCCACTTATTTTTTACAAAATAAAATTCACTTTTAATAAAATAAACATATTTAAAAGTGATCATATTTGTTTTGTTTTTATTTTCATAAAATCTGTTAATATAAGCAAACAAAACTGTGATTTACCCTCTACTCTGCATAGCAAACTTACTTATCTGCCCGCCACGTGACGTCATGCGCAGAGTAGGACGAGTTTTCGCTCCGAAGTGGACATACCTTGTTTTTTTGTATCATGATTTTAGGTGGCCCGAACCCATTTAGGTTTTTTTTTTTTTAGATTTTTCATAATTTGGTTAAACAACTCCAGAACACATAAGACGAAAAAGTAATTTGTCCATTTCGCGTTTGGAGTCAAGGAAAGAAAAAGGTGAAAACCTAAGAATCCAGTCCCTAAAGATAACTATGGACGATCTTCCTGTTTTAAATAGAGTACATATTATTAATTTTTTCTTTCGTAAAAATATCACTAAGGAGCCTCCTTCCACTGTTAGGAGCTTTTGTTACTTAGAAAATTTTAATTATATAAAGCATACTAATTTTCCCATCTATTGCCACGATTATAGATTCGAGTAACATTTCATTAAGATTAAAAAATTACCTTATGCTAAAAAAGATTCACATCCTATGATTTGTTTTTGGAATGTTCCCAAAAACATTTTCCAAATAGTATTAAGATATTTACTGGCGGGTCCAAAAACCTCCTTGGCACGGGTTGTGCTATATGATGTTATATTTTTAAACAAGAAAAAAATCTTTTAATTACCTCCTGAAATCTCGATTTTTACAGCTGAAAGTCTGGGCATTTTATTGGGTATAAATTATTCTAAGAATCTAATAATAATGGCTTAATTTGCACGCATTCCCTGAATGTTCTGCAAGCCATCATCTTTAAATTCGACCAGTGTCATTCTTGTGGATTCCAGCCATTCAGGTATAACTCACAATGAGAAAGTAGACCAGCTTGCATAATATGTAGGGTCCGACCGAAACAAGATTTTCAGCCGAAACCGAAACCGAAACCGAATATTCGGCCTCAACCTTAGTTTCGGCCGAAACCGTAACCGAAACCGAAACTTGTATTTCCTATAAAATTTTTTTTTTCATTTTACCTTTTTTTTTTTTGAATTTTTTTTTCCCTCCCGTGAAAATCATTTTACCTTTTTTTTAGGGAGACTAAAATTTTTTCTCCCTCAAGTGCAAATTATTTGAACTTTTTACTTTCTCTTAGCCTATATATGAAATATATTGTATTTGTGTTATTTAAAGTATTGCGATCATGTCAAAAATTCGATGTCGAGATTTTGATGGATATACATGTTTTGAGGTCCCCTGAGTCCAAAAAAGTGGGTCCCGCAAATTGGTCTGTGTGTGTGTGTGTGCATGTGTCTGTATGTGTGGACAGATTTTTAGCATGAAGGAATTGAGCTACCGGATTGAAATTTTATATTTAACTTAGGTACCTTCCCACACGCTCAAAATAAGCTTTTGAACAAAATCGGCCAAAAAGTACTAGTACTTTACTGATGTACTTTTTCAGTTTTTTTCGATTTTCTCAAAATTCCCTTCAAGGATTTTTTTTTAATTCATAAATCAACTATTTTTTAGATGCTCTTTAAAATGTATATTCTCATTTTGCCGTTGAAATCTTCTGAAGACCACTTTACTCTTGTTCTTCATAGGAAAGATAGAACTGGTTGCCATGGTAACGGAATTTAAATCTTTTTCTTTTTATTAGATTAAAAAATCTGGTGTGACTGGCGCACAGCACACAACTTTCTCTTATCTTCGGTAATCGAAAGTTGTGCACTGTGCTTGTCACACCAGATTTTTCGTGTCGACATGTATTTAGTTTCCGACAGTAGGGTACAATTGAATTCAAGATGTAAAATTAGAAGTATGGGAAAATATTTATATTTTGTTACCATGGCAACCATTTCTCCTATCTTCCCTATGAAATACAAGAGTAAAGTGGTCTTCAGAAGATTTCAATCGCAAAATGAGAATATACATTTTAAAGAGCATCTAAAAAATAATTGATTTTTGAATTTTAAAAAAAATCGTTGGAGGAAATTTAGAGAAAATCGAAAAAAACTGAAAAAGTACATCAGTAAAGTACTAGTAATCTTTGGCCGATTTTGATTAAAAGCTTATTTTTCCGGTCCCGGGGGGTGTTTAAGTTAAATATAGAATTTCAACCTCGTAGCTCAATTCCTTCATGCTTAAAATTGAACACAGACACACACACCCACACACCCACCCACCCACAGACAGACCATGTCGCGAAAACCACTTTTTGGATTCAGGGGACCTCAAAACGTGAAGATCCATCAAAATCTCGACATCGAATTTTTGACATGAATCCAATACTTTCTCTCTATATATATATTACATATATACATAGGTAAGAGAAAGTAAAATCAATTATTATTTAAATTCCCATTTATTTTTATTTTATTTGTGTCTTTAATTGCTTAGGAGAAAACATATATATCTCTCTCTCTCTCACTTCCAAACATTATCGTCTGTCTCTCCGCCTTCTCTCATAGGCCTAATGTTAATTTCCTATAGGGATTTGTATGTTAATTTCGATTCAAAAGGGGGTCCCCTTTGGAACTTTTTAGGCATTTAAAATTTTTTTTTCCAATTCTTATGAAATTTTGTATTTATTTACGATTCTATATTGTGTATAAAATGTCCAAATATGAGATTAAAATTTTGAAAAATAACCATAGTTTATTTGAAGCAGTCAACATTTAAAATGCAAGTTTGAAACTAAGGTGCTATGGGAAACTAAATATATCTCGACACAAAAAATCTGGTGTGACCGTGCTGGTCACACCAGATTTTTGCACGGTGCACAACTTTCTCTTACCGAAGGGTAAGAGAAAGTTGTGTGCTGTGCGCCAGTCACACCAGATTTTTTTTTTTTTTGCATGCGAGTCTCATCCCATTTTTTTCAGACTCTGGTTTCGGCCGGCCGAAAGGTTCGGCCACTTTTTGGCCGAAACCGAAACTACGGCCGAAACCATGATTTTTGGCCGAAACTGGCCGAAACCGTAACCGAAACCGAATATTCGGTCGGTTCCTAATAATATGCCACTGGGCTAAATAAAGTTTTTAACTTCAAACTCCCCAAAACAGACATTTTAAACATTGCCAAAAGGAGAGCTTATACTGAATGGCAAAAATTTTGGGACGCAAAAAGTGTTGCAAGAGGAACGCATTTGCTTGAAATTATGCCCTGCATTCCATCTAAGGCTTAATTTTCTAATATTTGTCATTATAGAAATCTGATGGTACAAATTATTATTATCAGACTTAGATTGGGTCACACTATATTCCAAAATACCTCTACAGGGTAGGCGATCGAGAGAGTCCTCTTTGTGGCTGTGATTCAATCACGGTGATATCAATCACCTCTACCTATCCTGTGAGAATAGATCTAGAACTGATAAATTCTTAAAAAATATTTCTATTTTTATTCCCCTACCCTACTATGTTAGACAATCAAGATATTTTTAGATTAGTTTCAAGATATGTTATTTCTATAATAATGATTAAGTAGATGACTTAGCTTTTAAATTATTTTCTATTTTAATCTTTCAATAATTCTTTATTTTTATTAAATAGGCCCTATTCAGTGGCGTAGCGAGGGGGGAGCAAGGGGGGGTCATCATGCCCCGGGCGCTACTCACAAAGGGGCGCCAAATGGTCCGCAAAACAAAAAAATTGCTGGATAATTTTTTATTTTTATTATAATTGATTGATTTCTGGATGATCATATACATTTCATTCAAAATCTAGTCTTGTTTTCTCAACTACATTTTTTGTCTAAAATTTAAAGCCTGGCTTGAGCCTCTGACTTTATTTATTTTACGTTATTTATTTATTAATTTGCGAGTATATTTTATATATAATATTATATGGTTTTCGAATGGGGGAGGGGGCGCCAAAAAGGTATTGTGCCCCGGGCGAGAGTTAAGCTCACTACGCCACTGGCCCTATTATTAAATACTACATAGGTAATGGTGAAATGCTCAAAGGGCGATGACCATGGGGGAAAGTAAAAAAAATAATCTTAATTTAAATTTAATAATTTTATCTTATAAATAAAGACCAAGTAGAAGAAGTAGAAAATTTTATAAAATAAAAATTTAAAAATTCTTTTATTCCTCCGAAAATTTTTAACTAAAAATTTCTTTCATCTAACCATTAAAAATAGAATAAATTTTTCTGCCTTTAACTTTTTGCAAGTAACACTCCTGTTTTATCGGATAAATGTTTTGACATTTTCTTCACTAGTCTGTAATTTGAAATAAATAAATATCTATCAATTTACAACTCCAATGACTGTGTAATAAATAAATATTAAATTTTTTTTTAAAGTGAAACTTTATTTATATCGGCACAAATATTTTCGCTCTTCTATCAGCATGTCGCGTTACATGTCGTGACGTCAAGCCGTGACGTCACAAGCCGAGACGTCACAAGTCTTGACGTCACCAACAACTCGCACCAGGTTTCTTGGCATATACTCTGAAACTACTGGTCTACTTAATGGTGTTTTTTTTAATGGGTAAAAAATTATCCAGGGGTGGTTTTAGGATATCATTATATCAAATTAGGGGCAGGGAACCCCCCTTATCAGGGGTTCACAAATCACTCACCCGATTTGAATAAAATTTAAAATGACGCTTCTCTAGGGTGTAGGCCTAAATAATTGAAAAATGGTATTTAAGACCTCAGAAAGTTCTACCGGACCTACCAGGGGAGGCACCTCCCCCCCCCTTTCTAAAATGTATTTTTCAATCGATTTTATTAAAATTTAAAATAGTCATATCTCGAGACGCCGCCAGCCAGGGCCTACCATTGTTAGTTTTTTATAAGTTAAGATTAAAAACACGATTTTAATACCCTAAATTGAATAATTTTCGGAAAATTTTCAGTTAAGGTGCGCGTCTCTAGGTGTTAATTTTGGGAGTTTCCACCGGCCACAATTTTGAAGCTATCGACCTCAAATTTTTTTAAAATTAAAGCTATTTAAAACATCTACAACTTATAGAAGCCCATTTTTTGATTTTCGAAAAAATAAAAATTTTTTTTTAGATTAATCGCATTAAATAAAAGATATTTTTAAAAAATCCGCTCTATATCTTATAGATAATTAAATTAGTAATCATTGTGTTAAAAAATAATTAATTTTCTACCCTTAATTAATTAGTTAATTAGCTGGAAACATTAAAATGAAATGTAATAAATCCCTTGTATTCCTATGAGAAAAACTAACGCCATCTCTTGCCGCCTAGAGTAACTCGGTACTGAATCGTCTTCTAGCCGCCTTTTGGGACGCGCACCTTAAACGTCTACGATCCGAAAAAAAAGTTTCACTTGCATCATGGTTTCTTAAAACCACACAATGATTTTTGTTATTTTTAGTCGTTCAAAATTCTTGTCTTTAAAAAATCATTGTGTGGTTTTATGAAACCACGATGCAAGTGAAACTTTTTTCAGATCGTAGTCATTTAACTGAAAATTTTCAGAAAATTATTCAATTAAGGGTATTAGGTTTTTAGGCGTTTTTAATCTTAACTTAATAATTGGAAAATGGGAATGATAATGGGAAATCAATAGAGGCATTTTAAAAACTGTGAACAATATTTATTTAGTAATTAGCCGCGCCGCTCGTCTTCGGGCGAGGATATAATAAAATTTTCACTTTAAAAAAATTCTAAACCAAAGATATTTTTACTGAAAATGAGGTGGTCATTAGTATAGAAGAGTAGAGTATACTTTCACTTTGTTTCTTTTTTATTAATTGGTAAAATATTCAAATAAGTTTTATAATAGAAAAATTAAATATATTTTTGATTAATTTTTCATAAAAGAAAATATGCGATGGTTAGAAAAATAGACACTAGATCTTTCCCTCTTTCTCTTGTTTGATCGTAACCGCAGATTTTATTTATTTTCTTTAGAAGGCGAACATGGGATGAGGAGAGGGAGAAGGAAAGAGAAAGATATTAAAGATTTAATATAAGATAATTCATTTGAAGTTTGCAAAAGACGTATAAACATGGCGGCATTTCCGTAGTTTGCAATTTGACCGAGATTGGATTTCTTCCAAGCACCCGGCGAGTTTATTTTAGCATTTGGTGCAGCCAACACAGTTTACATTTTCAAAAAAGAAAAAGAAAAAAAAAGCCTATTCAATGGAGATTATGGCAACGGCTGCCAATTAAATACAACCACTCCACCTTTTAAGAGATTCGAACGAGCCGTAAAAAAATCCAATGAATTTTAAAGATAGCTATTTAATTGGAAAAATAAATATATGGCAATAGCGTGGGTTTATAAGCGCAACTTGTGCATACACGAGTCTCAAATTTTTATTATTGCTTCTTTCCTTTATATATTATAGTGATTATCAGGTCTATTCTCTAAAAACAGACGTTAAAATTTAAATTAAACAAATAGTTGCTAAAAAGTAATGTAAAATCAATCAGTGTTAAAAAATGCTATTCAAAATCACTAACTTGCCTCAAATAGCTATTCTGTAAACAAAAATTTTAAGCCAAAGCGTTAACATTTAGTAAATACTGTTAAAAATTAATGCCATGTCTAGGGGGTGCCTTTAATATTTTAACGTCGTATTTAAAATAAAAATGCCGTCCTTAATCTAAAAAGTAAGTTTATGATTTTGATATATCAAAAAAAATTTGAAATAAAAGCAACATGTTAACGTCGCTGTTAAAACTTTGTTTAGAGAATAGCATTTTTTAACGCTGATTGTTTTTACTTTACTTTTTAACACCCATTTGTTGATTTTAAATTTTAACTTCTGTTTTTAGAGAATAGACCTGTATAAGTGTTACAAAAGGCTGCGTTGCTGTCCATCACTCCCTAACAGTACATTTTTGTATAAAGCAATAAACTAACAATTAGAAATTTAGAACTAAATTTTTTTTTGTCACGTTGACAAGTAAAATTTTAGATGATTCAATGGAGGGTAAAAATTCATTGGGAGTAAAAAAAGAGATGAAAAACAAAAGAGGCTGCTTGTCTCCCTGCTCCAGCCCCCTCATATCCACATCCACTAATTAAATTATTCTCAAAGCTATTGAGGACATTTCTTGCCGGATCTTTGTATAAATCTCAAATTCAGCTCATTTATGCTTAAAGCCATTATATTAACTTAATCAATGATAATCTATAAAAAGACGATTGCCCTAAGCATCGCATATTATATTACATACAATAATGTTTCCATTATTAATTCGAAAAAAAAATCGCTTATTTTTGTGAAAGCATTTTTTTTAATTAAACAAAGAAAAGGAAGTATAAAAAAAAGATCGAAAGAAAATCAGGAAAATTAATTTATAAATGTTATCAAAAGAGGATTTTTAACAAGATAATAAAGAATTGAAATTTTTATCAATAGACATTTATTTATTTATTTATTTATTTACTAGTGAACCCCATTAAAAGGAAATAATTCAAATCAAACTAAAAATGAATTTGTAAAAAGTAAAAGTCCATTATTTTATTTATTTATATCCCTATCAATCTTCTTTGTTATGGAGTCCCCTTGACATCAGAATTTCATTATTTTACGATGCCATCCATAAAAGGGAAGTCGAGAGAGAAGATGACCTTTTTCCCTTTTCAAATATCCCAAAAAACTTGGACGAGCTTCTTTTTTAGTTAATATATTTTAATAATACACACAGTAGTCGTTTTCTGGAACCTCGAAAATAATTTTTGGTGACCGAAACGTCGACGGGTAAAAAATTGAAGAATTTTATTTCCTGTCTGCCATTTCCTAATCAAATAACCAGCCACATCTGGTTTAGTTATCTAATATCTGATTAAAGAGAAACAAAGTTAAAAATTCTCTCTAGAATTTGATACATATTTTTCAATGGAGCCATAAATGCTATTGTTTTTTCCTTCTGTAATTGATTATATTGTTTTATCGGAGATATTTTAATTTCAATTAATGAGTTCATTCTGATGAAAAAATACTGCCTCTTCCAGGCTCAGTAGTGCAAAAAAAGGGCACAGTAATGCACAAAAACCAGAGTCAATCAAAAGTAATGGCATCTAATGGATTAACTTTTTCGGAGCAGAAGAGCTGAGGCTTTGCGGGTGGCAGCAGCTCTGCATGTTTATCATCCCCTTAGCGGCTCTAATGGCTGCCAGCACATGCTAATAATAGGAAAAATAGTTGCCAGCTTGTTTAACTTTCCTCGAATTTGAACTTTCTTCGAGGAAATCAAGTCCTTAATGAGGATCTATTCAAAATGACAAAATGTAATCAGTTGTCGCAAAAAATTCAATTTTTTGAAAACCTTCCTTCTAAGTCAAAATTTTTTCAAATTTAATAGGATTATTTTCTCAGTACTAAATCAAATGATAGTTTATTATTGTTTTTTTGAAGTGAAACTTCTAAAGTTTGCTTGCTCTCTGTTAGGGCCGGTTGCTTCATTTTTAGTTAATTAGCAAACTTATCCAACCGATAGCAAATTCATCGATATAGTAATCAAGCACATGCTACTTTCGAGTTAAAAAATTAGTTTTTTTTACATATAACTAGCTCTCTGAGGGATAAGGAAAGTTTTCTGAAGCTTATGACCAGAGATAAACACTAACATGTGATAAGGAAGATTTATATAAATTTTGAAGTGAGACAAATTTTCTTGTTACGAATCGCTGCATCCACTCTAAGGGAGGGAAGATTCGCTCAAGTGTACAGGATCCCAACAAATTGAAGTTCCTCGAGAAAAAAAAGGCGTCGGACTTTAAACTAGTTAGTAAATCAAAACTCCATACTATTGAAAATTATATGAACAATTTATTATCGGGAATGTGAATTTTGCATAGAAGTGCACTAGTGCATAGTATGAAATAAAAATTATTGAATCCCTAAATTTCTATCAAATTTATTATCAGACAATTGATTTGTTGGGATATTCATTCTTGAAATAGATTGCCTGATAAATTAATATACTATATTTTTGGTCACCAGTAATTATAAATAATTTGAAAAAATTTCTCCTGCCCTAAATAAATAGAGTAAATAGATTGATGAAAAACTATTTCGCATAGGAAAATATCAATATACATGCATATGTCACTTATAAGAATTATGTTTTACATATCAATCTCCATTTATTTCGAATTTCCTCCCCCCCCCTCCCCTCTCACTCTAAAATCACAACTTAATCCTAGATCTACCAACTATATTAAAAATCACTTTGTTAGTTTTATTATTATTATTTATATAATTTACTTTACGCTATTTTAAGATAAAATATAAAGGAAAATTTCAAAAGTGTTCTCATTCTCAAATACAAAAATTTTTAATCAACGCCCTTTTGTAAGTGAAGAATTATTATGCCTTTGACATTTAAGATGTAATAATCCGATATTTTCTTTGAGAGTTACAAACCCGAAAGATAAGAGCGTTATGTCAGTGATATAAAAATACGGTCATAAAATTGAAATTATGTTCTATATTAAAAGATTTCCTCAGTGTGTTCAAACTGGTTCATTTTAAGGTAGGGAATTAAAATGTAATTTTTTTGTTTATAATATTTGATATTTTCAGTTGAAATGACTACGAGGGAGAGTAGTGGGGGTTTGGGAAGCTGAGTTGTTTTCCTCTCGAGACTTTTTGTCTTTCTTTCCATCAAGACCTGGAATGACAAAACGACCTTTTCTGGGGATTATGAGCATCTTAATCCGTGTCGAAATGGCCCTTCTTATGGGCGAATATTGCCGAGCAAACAGCTGCCGAATAACTTGTCTTTCAGTTTAACTTTGTGGGCTTGACATTGTATTCATGCGGGAATTTTTTTCTTTTTTAATTCTAGAGAAGAATTTCTTCCTTCTTTTTTTTTTAACTCTTGCTTTATCAAATTTTTCAGTATATATATATAAAATATTAGGAACCGACCGAATATTCGGTTTCGGTTACGGTTTCGGCCAGTTTCGGCCAAAAATCATGGTTTCGGCCGTAGTTTCGGTTTCGGCCAAAAAGTGGCCGAACCTTTCGGCCGGCCGAAACCAGAGTCTGAAAAAATGGGATGAGACTCGCATGCAAAAAAAAAAAAATCTGGTGTGACTGGCGCACAGCACACAACTTTCTCTTACCCTTCGGTAAGAGAAAGTTGTGCACCGTGCAAAAAATCTGGTGTGACCAGCACGGTCACACCAGATTTTTTGTGTCGAGATATATTTAGTTTCCCATAGCACCTTAGTTTCAAACTTGCATTTTAAATGTTGACTGCTTCAAATAAACTATGGTTATTTTTCAAAATTTTAATCTCATATTTGGACATTTTATACACAATATAGAATCGTAAATAAATACAAAATTTCATAAGAATTGGAAAAAAAAATTTTAAATGCCTAAAAAGTTCCAAAGGGGACCCCCTTTTGAATCGAAATTAACATACAAATCCCTATAGGAAATTAACATTAGGCCTATGAGAGAAGGCGGAGAGACAGACGATAATGTTTGGAAGTGAGAGAGAGAGAGATATATATGTTTTCTCCTAAGCAATTAAAGACACAAATAAAATAAAAATAAATGGGAATTTAAATAATAATTGATTTTACTTTCTCTTACCTATGTATATATGTAATATATATATAGAGAGAAAGTATTAGATTCATGTCAAAAATTCGATGTCGAGATTTTGATGGATCTTCACGTTTTGAGGTCCCCTGAATCCAAAAAAGTGGTTTTCGCGACATGGTCTGTCTGTGGGTGGGTGGGTGTGTGGGTGTGTGTGTCTGTGTTCAATTTTAAGCTGAAGGAATTGAGCTACGAGGTTGAAATTCTATATTTAACTTAAACACCCCCCGGGACCGGAAAAATAAGCTTTTAATCAAAATCGGCCAAAGATTACTAGTACTTTACTGATGTACTTTTTCAGTTTTTTTCGATTTTCTCTAAATTTCCTCCAACGATTTTTTTTAAAATTCAAAAATCAATTATTTTTAGATGCTCTTTAAAATGTATATTCTCATTTTGCGATTGAAATCTTCTGAAGACCACTTTACTCTTGTATTTCATAGGGAAGATAGGAGAAATGGTTGCCATGGTAACAAAATATAAATATTTTCCCATACTTCTAATTTTACATCTTGAATTCAATTGTACCCTACTGTCGGAAACTAAATACATGTCGACACGAAAAATCTGGTGTGACAAGCACAGTGCACAACTTTCGATTACCGAAGATAAGAGAAAGTTGTGTGCTGTGCGCCAGTCACACCAGATTTTTTAATCTAATAAAAAGAAAAAGATTTAAATTCCGTTACCATGGCAACCAGTTCTATCTTTCCTATGAAGAACAAGAGTAAAGTGGTCTTCAGAAGATTTCAACGGCAAAATGAGAATATACATTTTAAAGAGCATCTAAAAAATAGTTGATTTATGAATTAAAAAAAAATCCTTGAAGGGAATTTTGAGAAAATCGAAAAAAACTGAAAAAGTACATCAGTAAAGTACTAGTACTTTTTGGCCGATTTTGTTCAAAAGCTTATTTTGAGCGTGTGGGAAGGTACCTAAGTTAAATATAAAATTTCAATCCGGTAGCTCAATTCCTTCATGCTAAAAATCTGTCCACACATACAGACACATGCACACACACACACACAGACCAATTTGCGGGACCCACTTTTTGGACTCAGGGGACCTCAAAACATGTATATCCATCAAAATCTCGACATCGAATTTTTGACATGATCGCAATACTTTAAATAACACAAATACAATATATTTCATATATAGGCTAAGAGAAAGTAAAAAGTTCAAATAATTTGCACTTGAGGGAGAAAAAATTTTAGTCTCCCTAAAAAAAGGTAAAATGATTTTCACGGGAGGGAAAAAAATTCAAAAAAAAAAAGGTAAAATGAAAAAAAAATTTTATAGGAAATACAAGTTTCGGTTTCGGTTACGGTTTCGGCCGAAACTAAGGTTGAGGCCGAATATTCGGTTTCGGTTTCGGTTTCGGCTGAAAATCTTGTTTCGGTCGGACCCTATAAAATATACAAGAAAAAAAAATTAATAAAATACCGGTATATTAGATAGGCCTAGAAAAAATCATTTTGTGTGTAGCCAAGGATGTCGAGACATCCTAAAAGCTACTACTAATAATAATAATTTACAGAATCACCAACTTAAATTTAAATAGGATTATATTCAATAATAACTGAATTTAAAAAAATAACTGGTGGAACTTAACGCACAGCGCACAACTTTCTCTTACCTTGGGTAATCGAAAGTTGTGTACTGTGCTGTCACACGAAAACTTTTTTAAATGTGTAAAAAGTTCCAGGCTCCTCCTCCCTTTTGAATCGAAATTTACATGCAAATGCCCATAGGGATTTAACATTGGCGGTAGCCTTATCTAAAAACAATCTTCAGTTAGAAATGGTGGAAGTGTGACTGGCTGCTGTCGGCAGGTGAATAACGCAATCGTGATGCGGCGAATCAAAACAAATTAACCGAGTGATGTCAAAACATACGAGGCCCGGATTCATTAATCTCTCCATCAAGGGCCCAGCAAGCTAGTTCCGGCTTTCGTCATTGAGTTGTCTCGGAGGAAATTTCATTTCCACTTTCATTCTTTTATTGTTATTAAGTTAAATCTAGAAGCAAAGGGAAAACACTTGACGGCGAGACTCACTTTTAGAAAATTGAGGTGCAATTATTTTATAACACTTACCAGGTACCAAAATTTAATTAGTAAAGAAAAAGTATTTTCTTAATAAATAAGTATATAATTTTTTTTTACTCATAAAAGAATTATGATTCTAATAAATTGAAAAAAAAAAAAAGAACTGTATTCATACTACACGCTGGATAAATCAAACTTGTACAAAAATTTTGCATTCACGATAGGAAAAAGGCCAGATTTGTAATTTTAAATGAGATCATCTATGGAATTATTTATTTATTAACTGTTATTTGGAGTATAAATGTGTTGAATCAATCGTCTTTTTCTTTTTCATGAGTGAACTTCTGAACGAAATGAAGGGGCGCAGCGTTTCGTAACACTTTAAGGAGCTTGAATCGAATGCTCTACCGTGCGTAAAGAGGTTGCACTTGAAAACTTCTAATTTACTTTGCGAATTTTTTTTTTCTAATTTTTTATCATTTACAAAAAATGTTACTCAGTTTGAAGTATCTCCAACGAAAAAAGTTGGAACCCATAGAGTTCTTTCTTCACGATCGAACTGAGCGATAAAATATATTATTTAATTCAAATATATAAGAACCTCACATGTTAAAAAAAAATTATGGAATCGTTTTTTTGCTGAGCTTGGATACAGATTTCAGTAAGCAGGGAGAGAATGAATGATAATTTGAAGCTAAAACGTCCATCTGAATTTGAAAGAAGAAGCAGCTGGTGCCATAAAATCTCGGAAATGAAGAGGAAACAGGAAAGAAGGGCGCGCAGATGGACTTGCGATTCCGGAAAGGCAACATTAAACCGGGCACAGTCAAAAATGAAAAATCAGAATCTGAAGGCAAAAAAGTAAAAAGTACAAAGAATGTGTTTATATATTAAAATGCAGTGCCTCTTCTAAGCTAAATTATCACACAGAAAATATCTGGAATGAATTTATTTTGTTACTGCAAAGGGAGTTAATGTAGAAAACGAAATAGTTTTTCAAATAACACTTTAAAAGGAAAAGAACGAATAAGAAAATTTATTTCAGTAAAAATATTTCAACAAAAATGTTTCTTTTTTTTATAAAATATTATTTTGATTTAGTTATTTAATAAATACAGTTTAGGAAATTTTGTCCAATATTGCAAAGTAGCATGGAAATATAGATACTGGCTGATATCAGAATATGATAGTGAGTGATATTAGCATAGCCACAATAATATAATCCATGCTTAGATATAGTTTTATTTAGATGTGAGTACTGTAATTGATCAACTTCTCCAAACAAGCTGGCCATGTATCTGTCTTTAATACATGTTTGTATATATAAAAAATCTGGTGTGATTGGGGCACAGCACACAACTTTCTCTTACCCTTCGTTAAGAGAAAGTTGTGCACAGTGCTGGTCACACCAGATTTTTTTGTGTCGAGATATATTTAGTTTTCCATAGCATTATTATTTTTATTATTACAACGCTTTTATTAACTTGCTTTCCTGTTTTTCCGACAAATTTGCAAATCGAAATTACGACCACTTCTACTTAACCCAGAGCTTTGAAATTTTATACACGTATGTAACTCCCGTGACAATGCAATATTTGATGTGTCTCATCTTTGTAAGTCAATTAATTTCCAAATGGCAGCCGATCAAATAAGTGGGGGTAAAATTTCATAATCAAAATTTCTCCTATTTATAATTAAGTTAGGTTTTGAGCATTAACAGAGGTGTTAAATAGACTTTACACTACAAAATGTGCTATTCAAAATTATTAAAAATTCAAAAAATTCAAAATGGCGGCCAATTAATCACATTTCCATTGTTCGGTCCTACAAAGTGGCCGATCGAAATTACGACCACTTCTACTTAATCTAGAGCTTTGAAATTTTATACACATATGTAACTCCCGTGACAATGCAATATTTGATGTGTCTCATCTTTGTAGGTCAATTAATTTCCAAATGGCGGCCGATCAAAAAAAGTGGGGGGTAAGTTTTATAATCAAAATTACTCCTATTTATAATTAATTTAGAGTTTTTGAGCATTGGCCGAGGTGTTAAATAGACTTTACACTACCAAATGCCCTATTCAAAATAATTAAAAAAAAAAAAAAAAAAAAAAAAAAAATAGAGGAGCTGAAATTTATAATTAAAATTTCTCTTCTTTTAAAATCCAAATTGACTTATTCTATCCTATACATGTATATCTTATTTGTATATAACTCATATGTATTAATATATTATTACGCTAATTGGATACCAAATGGCTTAAATAAGAATGCCTGGACCCTAAATAATATATATTCATAACGGTTATCGTAAATGTCTTATATGGCCTAAGTTGCCGAAAAGACTGTGTGAATGTGTGTGTGAGTGTGAGTGTGAATGAGAAAAAAATTGTGAATGTTTTTTTTTATAAAAATAAAAAAATATATTATTACAAAACTAATAAAAAGAGATAAATAAAATAATATTAAAAAAAAATTTTAAAACAACGCTTTCATAAATGTACTACAAAGAGAAAAATAATTTTGTATAAGTTCTTTAAAATTTTATTAGGAATAAATATATGTTTTTAAAACTAAAAGTTTTGGGCGCCTAATTTTTACATCTTACAATTTCCATTGCAAATGATTCACTAACCTTAATTCACCGATCAAGATTATAAACAAAAAAAAATTAAATAAAACACTTTAAAACAATTAATCTAACTGGTACATTTGAGTCACTTTTTCTAACTGTTGTAATTATATAATAATTTTTTTTTTTTATTAAAGGGTTAAAAGACAAATTCAAATCTCTATTTCATATTCAAATAATATTGAAAAATAAAATTAATATTAAAATTGCGGTGTTTGTTTTAAAAAAATTTAAACCGACGTTGTATTTACCTATATGTGGGATTTCACGGGGTTTTAAATTTTTAAAAAATTTATTAATAGAATTATTAATTAATCTCTAAATATTTTATTCAACTAATAAGTGTATCGTAATTCTTTTTTTACTGCCCTATTGTTTTTTTTTTTTTTTTGTTAACTATTTGTAAACAGGTCTAAAGGTACTGTTTAATTCACTTTGCAAAATATGTTTAAAGACAATATCTCCTGCACCCTCTGAATCCTTTCCTGGAATCACTTAATTCCTCACAACCCGACTCAACGCAACGTATCTTGAACCCTACCTAGCATGTATTTTTTCTATCTCTCATTTTTTTTATTTTTATTTAATGCACTTTGCAAAATATGTTTAAAGGCAATATCCCCTGCACCCTTTGAATCTTTTCCTAAAAACACAGTCCCTCACAAGCCGACTAAACACAATGCATAGACTCCTACCACTCTCTCCCTTCACTAATCCTTACTATTTAAGCATGTATTTTTTACACCGCTTTTTACAACGCTTTTAAATACTTGCATTCGTGTTTTTCCGACAAATCTGCAAACCGAAATTACGACCACTTCTACTTAATCTAGAGCTTTGAAATTTTATACACCTATGTAACTCCCATTACAATGCAATATTTGATATGTCTCATCTTTGTATCTCAATTAATTTCAAAATGGCGGCCGATAAAAAAAAGAGGGGGGTGGGATTTATAATCAAAAATTTCTCTTCTTTTAAAATACAAATTGTCTTATTGTATCGTGTATATGTATCTTTTATATGTTTATAACTCATACATATTAATATTTTATTACAAAAACTAAAAAGAGTTAAATAAAATAATATAAAAAAAAAATTTAAAAACAACGCTTTTATAAATGTACTAAAAAGAGAAAAATAATTTTGTATAAGTTCTTTAAAATTATATTAAAAATTAATATATGTTACTAAAACTAAAAGCGTTGGGCGCGCAAATTAACAATCTCTTGCAATTTGCATTGCAGAGGATCAACTAACCTTAATTCACCGATACATGAATCAAAAAAAAAATAAAATAAAATAATCTAACTAGTACATTTGAGTCACTTTTCTAACTTTTTTGCATAACTACCGGGCAAGTCTATGGTATTAAAATGTATTCATAAAACATATAATAGGCCTATTAATAGAATTAAAATTTCCAAATCCCGCGCCCAACGCTTTTAGTGTTAGTAACCTATATTAATTTTTAATATAATTTTAAAGAACTTATAAAAAATTATTTTTCTCTTTTTAGTACATTTATAAAAGCGTTGTTTTTAAATTTTTTTTTATATTATTTTATTAAACTTGACCACTTGTGCATTTTATAAGTAAAATTCAAAATTTCCAAAGCCGAAACGTCAGCTGTTGAAATATATTTTCAAAGAAAAAATTCTGGCTGCATTTTTCTTCCAACTTTCATTCCTGATACAAATTCCACCAGCCATAAAATACCCTTTTACTATTAAAATAACAGGAGGGAATATAAATACAATACGAAAGCTGATATACATATATACGTGTACAGTGTTAATAATAGGAAATTTGTTGTGTTTTTTTTCAGATAAACAGTTTACCTTTACTTAATCAGTTAATATTACACATTTACTATAATTTAAGAATATAAATATAAAAGTTACAAAATTAATATTGGTATCTACAAGTAAACAATTGTGTTTATTTTATTTACCAACATTTAAAAAATTACGCTATTTTAACTTTTTTACCCTTAATGAGCACTGCGTTCTTATTTATGTATCAACTTGAGATTTCGGGAAATTATTTATATTACTAAATAGAATTAAATTAGGGGGTGGCCTGGTCTCCTGTTTAAACTTCAGTTTTTTTTTACTTTCTCTTATTTCCATAGTAATATGAACCACCCTAATGTATAGCTAACTACACACTATGTTGCCCCATCTTAGGGCCGGTTGCATCACATCTGATTAACTAGCTATCCCTCGGTTAAGCTAGTTGACTATGACTTTCGAGTCTTTTCACATTTAGTTAAGCTAGACAAATGATTAAATAACAGCCCAGATCGTAATTAAGTAGCTAAGACACAAAGTTTGGCATAAGGCCAGAGTTATATTATTAACACGATTTTGCAGTTATTTACAAAACTCTCGTAAATTACTGGATTTTCGTAAATAACTCGTGTGTGCATGCGCAAAACTCTCGATAAAGGAAACTCAAATAAAATTCATCAAATTCAAACAAAATTAAGATTAAGTACATCTTATTAATTTGACATTTTATATTTCTTTTTAACTTTTTTAGATAATTTTATATTCAAAAATAAGATGAGATGCTTTTAAAATGTTTTAATCTAAATTTTGTTTTTTTTTTCTTTATTAGCCATATAAAATGCTTTTTGAAAGATTTAATTAAGATAAAATTAAATACCGGGTATTATAGTTTTTCCTTCTTTTTTACTTTTTATTCTTCTTGTTATTCTTTTAGAAATCAAATCAAATATTACTTTTGAACTTATTTAAATTCTTGAGGATTCATATAGGATTACCAGACCAGATACCACTTTTCGGGCCAAATATTGTTACGTTTCCCCCATCCCTTGCACCCAGGGTGGCTCGCTCTGCCACGAGGAGCTCTACCCACCTCCGGGGAGAGGGGAGTGTGTGGTAAGAGAACAGTAGCGTATCCAGGTGGGGGCGAAGGGGGGCGCTCGACCCCCGCCCCAGTTACATCAAGTCTTTGGCGCCCCTCGCCCATCCGGCTTTCCGGTTTTTCCCAAAATCTCTGGCTTTTTTTTTTGAAATTTCATAATAAATTCATTTTATATCAGAAATTACAAAAAAAAAGCTAGAACGAGATTCAAATACTAAAAAAGGTCGAACGAAAAACGGCGCCCCAGTTGAGCTTCCCCCTCCCATCCTCAAAGGCTAGTTACCCCGCTGGAAGAGAACAGGTCGCGACCTGGACAGCATTCATTCGACACTCGATATTCAACTGGATATTCAGCTCTCAATCGTCAACCTTCTAACGCTTTTATTAACTTGCTTTCCTATTTTCCCGACAAATCTGCAAATCGAAATTACGACCACTTCTACTTAACCTACTCTCTTAAAACGAATTAGTAGAATTTTTACTTATTCAAATAGTAGGTAAGAAATTACATCATTTAGTCATTTTGAGAGGAATCTACTAATATATTTAGTAAGTTTATTGGTTACTTTTAGATTAGTTATTTTTTACTAATTCAAAAAGTAGTTCATTCAATTCCGGCTGTCTGAGAAGCCAAGATGGCCGACCAGCTGTTTGATCGGTTCCTTAATAGACATTTTTGGCAATATAAGGCTTTATTTAAGTTATAATAATACAAATCAATAATAATATTGAGATAACTTGTATTTTTTGTTAAAAATTGCAGGAAATATATGTTAAGTCAAAACAAATAGATTCTAATTTTTTTTTTTAATTAATAAAATATTATATTTTAAATAGTCAATTAAGTAATATTTTTACTTAAAATTTAGTAAATATATTTCTTGGTATAACGATAATTAGTTTTATTAAGTTTATTTAGAAATAAATTGCTGGAAAGGAATATAGTATCATTCAAGTCTTTCGTTCTTTAAAATGTATATTCCCATTTTGCCATTGAAATCTTCTGAAGACCACTTTACTCTTGTATTTCATAGGAAAGATAGGTGAAATGGTTGCCATGGTAACAAAATATAAATATTTTCCCATACTTAAAGATTTTACATCTGAATCAAATGTTCCGTACTGTCGGGAAATAAATATATGTCGAGACAAAAAATCTAGTTTGACAAGCACAGTACACAACCTTCGATTACCCAAGGTAAATGAAATCTCTATTAATAACAGCCAAAATCAATTAATAAATAAAAATACAGTAACTTTTATTTATTTATTATAAATCATTTTCTGAAAATTCACCCTCTCTGCCATTTCGTGTACTTATCAAATCAGTTTGTCGTTTTCTTATTTGATCATGTACCGTATGTTTCTTGAATTGTCAGACTTGAGCCATTTGTGGGGCAATTTTCTGGGATCTTGGTGACTTTCTACTGGTCGCTTGATTGGTCTTGGTCCAAATCTTGTTGACACGCACCGCTCCGACCCCTATCTATAAATCTTTGGTGGCACGCCAAAAGGGCTTGAGCATTTTGGGGACAGGTCAGCAGCCCCCTGTGGGCTTTTGGTTTGACGCCTTCGTTGACCATCTTCTCTCTCGCCTGTTTCTCACTGCGTGTGTGCGTGCGATGAGAATGCTAATTGATGACAAACCAGAATTTGTCCAAATAGATTTACTTGAAAAGGAAATTGTTTTAACCCAAGTTCAATTAGATATTATCACTCTCTTCTTCAGCTTTTAATAAAAAGTAAAAATAAAAAATATTTTTCAATTTAATTTCAATAAAAAAAAATGTAACTTAATAATTAATATCGAAGTATTAATAATTCAGAGTATATTTCTCTATCTCTTTTAATATTTTAATTTATCTTGGTTTATATAATATTATAATTATAAATTTTATAACCTCTAGTAAGTTTTATTAAAATCCGAAATTAACTGAAAATAATATTAAATTGCTGATCAAAAAGTTAATTAAAATATCCCCCTTCTCTCTTGACTTGTGTATGATAATCATTTATAATTTTCAATTAATATTTAACTTAGAATTACTATATTTTATCAATTAGTTTATGATAATAATACGAACAAATCAAATTTCCAACTAATTATACTCTCGAGGGAAAAATTAGAAACCATATGAGAAAGCAAAATTCAAAGAAAAATTTTTTTAATGGTAAAATTAATTTTCATAATTATTAAATTAACATATAATAATGATATTAATATTAGGTAATTATTTATTATAAAATATACTAATTTCAGAGGAGGCGATTAGCCGAGGGGATAAAGCAGTTTAGCCTATAATCCTGAGTTGAATACAACTCGAGTTCAAATCCACCTCATGGCAATAATTAACCCACGGGAACCCACCTCAGTATCATTCTCATGAGAGTTACTCTTCAGGGTAACCACAACGTGTCAAGTCTGACACTAATGACTGAGAAAGAAAAATACTAATTTCAAGTAGACACACAACGTACAGGTTTTAGATAAAAGATTTCTGTCTAAGACGATGGTGATTTAGATTTAAATTTATTAACGGGCCATGCCCAATTATAAATACATTAATATACAGAATTATTATTATTTCACACATACAAAAATAAAAAACAAAAAACAATAAATAAAAACTTCTCCAAATTGGCTTCGTAATTAGATTATTAATTAAACAATAGACATTTGCCAATACAAAATTAATTAATCATCCTCAGAAGTTTACAAATTTGTAAACGCGTTAGCCCAACATGCTGAAAATTTTTCGCATAAATTTAATTTTTCAGACTGAAAAATGTTTTGAGTTATTTTTAAAAATTATATAAATAAATAAGTTCAAATAATCACGAAGAAGAAAAAAGCATAAAAACTCAAAAAAAGCAAAAAAGCATAAAAAATGCAATCTCAATACACATAGTTTTGCTTAATTCGTGTAAAAAATTAAATATTTATATCTAATGGATCCTTATAAAATTCAGCAATAAGCAAAAAAAAAAAAAAAAAAATTGGAAAAATATAATATTTTATTTTTATTAAATAACTGCCATTGAAGTAGCTCGTTAACTTAATCTCTTATTTTTATCCTATTTAAAAATATTTTATTATTATTCAGGTCGCTAATATAATAAATAAACTAAAAAGTTTAAAAATTTTATTATTCATGTTATCTATGTATATTATTGTATACAATAATTATATATAATAAAGCTGAAAAGACGTTTTTTGATTAAGGTACTTCTAGACCACCTAGAGATATGGGGTTTTTTGCATTCGATTCAGAATTCTCTAAAACCAACTAGAAAAATCCAAAATCTTAAAAAAGTTGTACCACTTTTTTTTAAGAGCGGAAAAACTCATTTTTTTCGATGTTTTTCAAAAATTTCACGATTATTTTTCACTTTTTCACTCATATCTTCTAAACGGTTAAAGATATCTTCAATATCTGAATTATTCTATAATCTGCATTAAATTTGAAAAATAATAAACACCTTTTAACTATGTTTGAAGTTTGTTTACAAATATTTCGTGCAAAAAGTACCTCATTTTTGATGAATTTGCCGCGTCTTCAGTTCATTTTCATTATTTTTTTGCTTCAGTATTTATAGTCCGATTTCAATAATTTTTTTTGCGAAATGATATTTTTATCCTATACTTTTTGTCAGGTAAATTTCATTTTTTTTTTCATCAATCCCTTTCTAATTAATTTTCAAGTGTGTAAAAAAATAATATGAAAATTTTCATTTTTTTGAGATGTTTTTTAAATATCTGTGTATTTAGACAAGCTAGACGTTTGCGGGTTTTTTTATTTGATTCAGTCCCATCTGCTGACGTCTAGAAAAATCCAAAATCATGAAAATGTTACACCCCGTTATTTTAAATGACAAAAAACTCATTTTTAGCCGATTATTTTTTTACATTTTTGGCTATATTTTTTGAATCATAAGAGATATTTTCAATCTCATAGTTTTGTATTTTTCTACATTAAATTTGGAAAAGAATGAGACCCTTTGCACTACTAAGGCATTGTTTGGCAGCTGTGCAACTTTTGGAGTGTGATAAAAAATTTTTTTTTATCAATTTCTTTCATATTCATGACGATAATCAATGTCCTAGATATGATTTGCTTTTTATAATCTACATTAAAATTCCTATAAAACGAGCCCAGTTTGGATCTGATAAGCCTCTATTTAAGTTCTTTAAAGTTTTTCTAAAAATGGAAAAATGTTATTTTTTTTGTTTGTTTGAAGAGTTTCTTTCAATTTTCGGCTATATTTTTTGAATGGTAAAAGATATCTTTAATCTCATATTTTTCTATTCTTCTACATTAAATTTGGAAAAAAATGAGCCTCATTAGAGTATTCTCAGACATGGTTTAGTATACTATCTATTCGTCAAACTCGAGACAAACTTTTAAGTAGCTATTTTTTTCCGAGATATTTGTTTACAATTTTAGCTATATCTTTTCAATGGTTAAAAATATCTCGGATATCTAAAGGTTTTCACATTCTAGATTAAGTTTTGTAAAAAGTGAATAATATTTCATTTAATTCAGACATTGTTTAGGTTATTTAAAACTACTCCTAAAATAATTTTTTTTTTTCATTGCTTTGAATAAGCCCCATTGCAATAATCTCACAAGTAGTGTAACCCAAACATGAAATTCCGATTTCAGTGAAACTTTGTACAATTAAACAACTAATATAAATATGCATTAAACTAGTAAAAATTCGACCAATAAAATAACAGAACTTTTTAAAAAAATTAATTTTTGAATTTTTAAAATATTTATTGTAGTTTTAATATTAAAAGCAGGGTTATATTTAATAAATTATACTAATAAAAGGTCAAAAAGATAAGTTTAAGCCTATAAAATTTTTAATTCGAAACTAATGATATATATAAATAAGAAAAGTTTTATATTAAGGTCAATGTCCAGAGATATACAAACAAAATTTAAATACAAGCAATTTTGTTAGAAAGATTTCTGATAGACTTTTGCTCTATAATCTGGATAACAATTTATATCAAAGGAATAATATTTTAATTTTACAATCATTAACACATAATCAACGTTCCTCGCCAAGATATCTAAACTTGTTTAATTATTCATGGTTTTCTGCTGGTTATTCAAAAGATCATCCTGGTAATTTTTATAACCCAGTTAAATTTTGTTTCAATAGTGAAAATAATTTGTGCTTTATGAATACCGAAAATTGTAATGATTTAAAAAAAAAATGGTTTGTATTTAGTTTCCCATAGCACCTTAGTTTCAAACTTGTATTTTAAATATTGTATGCTTGAAATAAACCATGGTTATTTTTCAAAATTTTAATCTCATATTTGGACATTTTATACACAATAGAGAATCCTAAATAAATACAAAATTTCATAAGAATTGGAAAACATTTTTTTAAATGCCCCATAGGGATTTAACATTGGCTCTGTGGAAGGAAGAGCCGGAAAGTGAATTTAAAACGAGTAGAAAGAGAGAAAAGATTAGTGCGTGAGATAGATATAATCACTTAAAAGAGCTGGTTTCTGTCCATCTAGGCAACAAACAATGAGTGACCCCATCCATTTTACTCGGAAACAATAAAGACAGAAAAAAAACAATAAAATTATTTTCTATTTTTAATATATTCATCAAATTAATAAAAATAAAAAAACACTCAATTGCATCATCAAAGTGTACTTCAAACAATTTTCACAAAATATCACTGATATACTTTTTAAAAAAGCATAATTGATTTATATCTCATACTATTAAACGAGCAATGTACGTTTGTTTGTTTGTTTGTTTATATATATGCATATCAGTTCCCAGTTCTCAAAAACGGCTCTAACGATTTTTTTCAAATTTTAAATATATACTATTTGTGGTCCCAAAATGAAATTGTGCTAGGTCTCATGTTTGGAAAAATTCGGGTACTAGTACTTTGCTGGTGTACTTTCTTAGTTTTTTCTAATTTTCTTGAAATTCCCTTTAAACTTTTTTTCAAGTTTTAAATCGTTCCTAGTTCCGGTATAGAAAACAAATTGCACTAGGTCTCGTCTTCGGAAAATCTCGAGTACTAGTACTTTACTGGTGTACTTTTTTTACTTTTTTACAATTTTCGTTTTAAAGGTTTTATAATGTTCAAAGTCTAGTGAGCTTGCTTCCTTGTCAAATCTTCCCTATCTTAACCCTGGATCCACAGATTTAACTCTCCACGAATATTAAATTTCAATTAATATGCAATTTTGTAAATTTAATTTTTTATATCAATAATTACTTACAATGTATTTAATTTAATAATGTCAAAAAGGCCAATTATAGAAAAATACCTATTATTTAAATTATATTATTAAAATACTAATTATTAATTAATTTTATTGAAAATGTTTGAAATGTTTCCATTGAGGAGCAAGTAGTCTCGTTATAATTTCTTTAAAATTTTAAGTATTTTCCTATTTCTTCTACAAATCAAATTCGCGCCCCTCGAGTATTCGTATTTTACTGATGTGCTTTTTTTAGTTTTTTACAATTTTATAAAAAAAAAAGACCGAGCTACGGCTCGGTCACTCCGGAACTGAATTTTAATCTAAAAAGAAAAAGATTTAAATTCTGTTACCATGGCAACCATTTCTCCTATCATTCCTATGAAGAACAAGAGTAAAGTGGTCTTCAGAAGATTTCAACGGCAAAATGAGAATATACATTTTAAAGAGCATCTAAAAAATAGTTGATTAATGAATTTCCTTGGAGGGAATTTTGAGAAAATCGAAAAAAAAAACTGAAAAAGTACATCAGTAAAGTACTAGTACTTTTTGGCCGATTTTATTTAAAAGCTTATTAACAAGAGTGCGGGAGGTGCCTAACTTAAATATAAAATTTCAACCTCCTAGCTCACGGAAATGTCCTTCATGGTCAAAAATGTCCACACAGACCAACGTTTTGGACTCAGTGGACCTCAAAACATGTATATCCATCAAAATCTCGACATCGAATTTTTGACGTGATCGCAACACTTTATATATTCCATATATAGGGTAAGAGAAAGTAAAAATTGCTTATAACTATGTATCGGAAAATTTGATATACAAATCTTTAATTAAAATTAGGATTTTTTTAACCGGCCTATATTTTATAAAATAAATTAGTCTGATGAGATAACATTTTTCAAAATTCCTAAATTTTTAATTTCTCCTTGCTCTCTTATCATCAAAATAAACTTATTGATTGGAAGCCTACTACTATTAAAGAGACCCGAAATAAAATCCAAGTTAAAATATTCAGATCAAATTGGTGCGATTTATTCCCACCGTTGATTGAAAATAATCTATTGGTAAAGTGATTTATGTCTTATGTGAGTGAAGCCAGTTTATCGAGCTAGATAAAGTCATCCGTCATTAGGATTTTGATTAAACCATTCGTGTGCTTAAAATGATATTTCCAAAAGAGCAGAATCTCCTGTCCCCAGTAGAAATCGATATCGGTTGACACGCAGACTCGAATTAATTTTTATATCAATTCATTTATTTCTATTTTACCGGTTCTCTTATTTTAAGAATCTCTTTTAGAGATCAGTAGCGAGACATCTTGTTGCACTTCAATGTCATGTCTGATATCTGTTTCCGAGAAAAATGCCCTATGGCAGGCTTAATTACGCTGTATCATGGGACAATGAACATTAGGGCTAAAACAATTAACCTATTTACGATTTAAAACATTCGGATAAAAAATAATACTCAGAAGTTGTGTATGAGTATAAATTTAATAATAGGAATGTGTTTACCTACCAAAGATCATTTGAATCAGGGTCCGTCGTAATTAAAGACCTGATTTTAAGCAAAATGTTTATTGCTGAATTTTATAAGCAGCCATTAGATATTTAATTTCTACACTAATTACGCAAAACTAAATGTATTGAGATTGAGTTTTTATGCTGTTTTCCTCTTCGTGCTTAATTGAACTTATTTTTCGAATATTTATATAATTTTTAAAAATAATTCAAAACTATATTCAGTAAAAACGTTCTTGTAAATCAAATCCTTCGGCATCTGCGTAAATCCCGGCTCTCTGGACCCCACTACTCTGACCCAGGTCCGCCTGCGGGAGGGGACCCCCCCCGGGTGATCTGGTGCGACTACCCGTACAGCACACGAATTTCTCTTATTTTCGGTAATTTAAATTTGCATTATGAACTTATTTACCAAAATATATATATACAAATAAAATTTTTAGGAATTAATTTTAAAAATTTTATATTAAAAATAAAATTTAATTTTCAAGAAAAATATCCTTGGGGGGGGGGAGGGGGGGGTATGAGTATAAGTTGCTTATGAAATACTTTTTTTAAATTTTATGCTTATTGAACAACTTTTTATTCAAGATTTTTATGCTTTTTAAGCACTTTTTTTAAATATTTTTATGTTTTTTGTCCGGTCTTTAGTTATAACTAGAGACCGGATTTTAACCTATATATGAAATATATAGAAAGTATTGCCATCATATCGAAAATCCGATGTGGAGATTTTGATGGATATACAAGTTTTGAGGTCCCCTGAGTCCAAAAAAGTGGGTCTCGCAAATTGGTCTGTATATGTGTGTGTGTGTGTGTGGACATTTTTGACCAAGAAGGTAATGAGCTAGGAGGTTGAAATTTTATATTTAAGTTAGTTACCGAAAAGTTGTGTGCTGTGTGCCAGTCACACCAGATTTTTTTATTAACTAAGGCAATATAAATATGAGAGATATATTGTAGCTGTTAATAGTAATCGCCGAATGTATTAGCTTAATTAGGGCACTAGACCATTCATCTGAAATCTTGCCAATAAATGTTCATGTCAACGATTCTTCAATGGATACAATTTATAAATGAATCCATTAATTGACTAATGTAATTAATTTTCGAAATGCATTACATGAATTAGAAACAAGAGTCTAATTAAAGTCTAAAGGATTTTTAGAATTACAATTACTTAGACAAATAAACAGTATTTTGACTTCGTACATTAAGCACAAGGATTAATTAAATTTTTCAAAAATTGAAATAGTCAATATATTACAATCAGGGCCTCCGAGAGAATTTCATAACGAAATTTTTAATAATACATCTAAATTATTGAATCTCTGAAATATCTATCGAGTTTTTTTTTTTTTAATATTTTTTGATATTTATCGTTTGATATTTTTCTGTCAGTCAAACTCTTTTTTTTATTGCAACCTTTCTATAACAGGTTACAAACTAGGGTCCGACCGAAACAAGATTTTCAGCCGAAACCGAAACCGAAACCGAATATTCGGCCTCAACCTTAGTTTCGGCCGAAACCGTAACCGAAACCGAAACTTGTATTTCCTATAAATTTTTTTTTTCATTTTACCTTTTTTTTTTTTGAATTTTTTTTCCCTCCCGTGAAAATCATTTTACCTTTTTTAGGGAGACTAAAATTTTTTCTCCCTCAATAGGCCAGTCAATATCAACATTTAAATCGCAAAACGTAAAGTATTCCTGCATTTTTGGTATGTTATTTGGACCCCTTGGGGAGTGCGAAACCACATTTTGCAATTAAAAAAAAGTTGTGCTTCCCGCGTAGTACGAGAAAAACTGCGTAATTTTCGCACTTTTTTCAGTTTTTGCAGTTTAATTCAAAAACTATGGGCTTTTTGACATTTGTTGCTTATAGCATTTTTAAAGTATATTAAATTTGAAACAATTCAAGCCAATTTGCAGCTCCGTATCTCTAATAGTTTTTGAGATATGATAATTGAAAAATGTACAAGATTTTCACAAATGTTACAATTTTCAGTTTTGCTTATGTTTAAAGCCGAATATCGGCTTAACCGCTCAAGTATAGAGAAAAGTTGTGATAAATTGAGTTTTAGCACATTTAATTACCTTTCATTTAAGCGCAGTACGGGGTCAGTAACCCTTGTAGTTTTCTTGTAATCGTAAAAAAACAAAAATTGCAGTAATAGTCCAGTCAAATTTCACATTAAATTCGCAAACCCCCAAGTAACGCTGCATTTTTGGTATGTTATTTTGACCCCTTAGGAGAGTGTGAAACCACATTTTGCAATAAAAAAAAGTTGTGCTACCTGCATAATACGAGAAAAATTTCAAAATTTTCGGACATTTTTCAGTTTTTGCAGTTTAATTAAAAAATATGGGCTTTTGACATTAGTTGTTATTATCATTTTTAAAGTGCATTAAATTTCAAACAATTGAAGCCAAACCACACCTTCGTAAGTTTAATAGTTTTTGAGATATGATACAATTTCATGTAGGGCTATTTAAAACTTGTATTATTGGAATTTTTGTTTTTTAAGTTTATAGGAGAACTATAAGAGCTAATGACCCCGTTTTGCTCTTAAATGAAAGGTAATTAAATGTGCTAAAACTCAATTTTTCACAACTTTTCTCTTAGCATGAGCCGTTATGTCGATATTTGGCTTTAAACATAAATAAAATTAAAAATTCTAAAATTTCTGTTGTGTTTTAAGCCCAATATCGACACAACGGCTCATGCTAAGAGAAAAGTTGTGATAAATTAAGTTTTAGCACATTTAATTACCTTTCATTTAAGCGCAAAACGGGGTCATTAGCTCTTATAGTTCTCCTATAAACTTAAAAAACAAAAATTCCAATAATACAAGTTTTAAATAGCCCTACATGAAATTGTATCATATCTCAAAAACTATTAAACTTACGAAGGTGTGGTTTGGCTTCAATTGTTTGAAATTTAATGCACTTTAAAAATGATAATAACAACTAATGTCAAAAGCCCATATTTTTTTAATTAAACAGCAAAAACTGAAAAATGTCCGAAAATTTTGAAATTTTCTCGTATTATGCAGGTAGCACAACTTTTTTTGATTGCAAAATGTGGTTTCACACTCTCCTAAGGGGTCAAAATAACATACCAAAAATGCAGCGTTATTTCGCGTTTGCGAATTTAATGTGAAATTTGACTGGACTACAAGTGCAAATTATTTGACCTTTTTTTTTTTTTGCATGCGATTCTCATCCCATTTTTTCAGACTCTGGTTTCGGCCGGCCGAAAGGTTCGGCCACTTTTTGGCCGAAACCGAAACTACGGCCGAAACCATGATTTTTGGCCGAAACTGGCCGAAACCGTAACCGAAACCGAATATTCGGTCGGTTCCTATTACAAACACACAAGGATGGAAGCCTTAATTTTATTTATATAAATCAATTCAATAAGTTAAATAAAAGATGTATAGAGCGCTGTCCAGAATAATCATTAATGATGTAAATATCTCATCCGGTCTGGATTCATTAATCTTGATTAGCAAGCAGTAGCTTACGACTGCCCGAAAAAATCTAAGCTCTGACTTAGTGACTAATCATCTTTTAAGTCAATTTAAGCTTATTTTTAGGGAAATTTACATCACTCAACGATATGAAATAAAGTAAAAACTTCGATAAATTAATGACATATTAAAAGAATAAAAATTGAATTTTATTGTTTAATGAATTCATACTTAGTTATTAAAAAAAATATTAAAGAAAGCCGAAATAGAAGCATTTTCGCTATATTGATGAAGACCCAAGAAATTAAGACCTGAACGTTGTAGTTTTAGTGCTGGCAGCCAATTCTTTCCTCGAATCGAAATTTAATTCTATGTATTTTCAAACACTTCTAAAGATTTTTTCCACATGGCAACCCTTTGAAAGTACTAAAAAAATGTATTAAATTTTAATTTTGTAAAACATTTAATTTCTTTACTTGTTAATGCATCATGATGTGATAAAAGGAGGGGTGGGAATGTTTGTTTACCCTTAGAAGAGAGGCTTGAAGAGGCTTGAAGATGGGCGGCAGGCGATGTACGATGGACGTCGGACATATGAGGCTCAATGGCCAGGAGCATTACTCAAATTAATGGCCTCAATAATAATGGAATGTCCCCGACACAAGACTATCTCAATTTCTCCCTCTCTGTGATAATAATAATTTGATAAGGGAAGTTAGGCGCAGCCAGAAGTTATCTATATAGAAATTTAATCATTATTAGCTGAGATTTTCGTAATATGTACGTTCAATCCGAAGTAGTTAAACCGGAAGTTATATGCTTTGAAGCTGCGGAATATTCCTATAATGAAAATTGAATATTTCTTTTTATTAGGAAAATCTATTTTGGCAAACTCGAGATCTCATACAGCGTCAATTAGTAATATAAATTTTTTTTTTTTAAATTTTTAGTATAAAAAGTAAAAATATACTCTTTTATTTGCGTTTATTAATTGATTACTAAAATAAGATTAGCCTATATAATTTTTTTTAACAGTCGAATTGCAGTATTTAGTGAAAAAATGATGTATTTTAATAATATGTTGAAAACAGGGATGGGCAGGATCGAGATCCTTTTGGATCTAAATCCGAAGATCCGAACCGATCCAGGATCTCCGGATCTGGATCGAGATCCTTTTTTTTAATGGTTCTCGGAACTGGATAATTTTTTTTTCGTTAACAAAATTTCATCATTTTGTTTAAAAAACTTTATTTAAATTGGGCTAAAAAAATACGAAAATAATTTTTTTTTATAAAAATTGAAAAGTTATAATGAAAAAAAGGTTTTTTTTATCATTTATAATTTAAAACAACACTAAAAGAATTATAATATTTTTAATGATATTATTATTTTTAATTAATTTACCTATAATATTTTCAAATTAATTAGTTAAATAATTAAAAGCTGATACACATATACATTATATATATAATATTGAATTCATATTTGAATGAGATTTGGGAAAATTCTTGAGATGAGTCCACTAACGGGCCACTCGCTGTGCCACTTATTGGTATGTACTTTCTAAAGGGCTTTGAATAAAGACCAACCAAGTCGTTGTTAACGGCTTTGGAATGTATCCTTTCAATGCAAATCTCGCTCTGCTCTCAATCGGAATCTCTTATTTATTATCTCAATTGTTATCTTGAAATTAAACATGGCGGCTCTACGAGTAGCTAAAGAATAAGCGAAAAGGAAAATTTCAATTAATCATCATCTTAAAGGATTTTGATTAATTAACTAGTAGAATTTAATTTAGAAAAAAACAAATTTTCACGTTTGTACAATTAACAATTGATCATCTTTTCTCTTGATACACGTCAAATTTGTAGTAATGGATTAAGAAATTTCCTGAATATACAACTCGACATAAAAAATTTGTCGTTTTGTATTGGATGAATATTTTGAAATCACAACAATGGTATAATTACACAACTAATTGTTGGTCAATTTCAGTGATATTTGTGCTGCTGTTTTCAAATATCGCTTTGATTTTGTATAAAGAGAAAATTAACTATAAATAAAAAAATCAAAATACAAAAGTATAAAGATTAATTAATTATTATACTGGCTGTGAGTATTAAATACAGATGCGTGGAATGGAGTCAGCCAAGGAAAATAAAAAACAAATTTATTCTGTCGACGTTTCGAGGGCCCGTCACGCTCTTCCTCGGGACCTGCGGCCACAAAACATTTATTGAAGAAAAATCGCAGAAAAAAACATAAATCTAACTGATCAAACGAAAGAGAGGATATTCTGTAGTTTATATTTCCTTCCTCAAATAAGCTACAAATTAAAAAAAACGTTAGAAAATGAAAATATAAATATTGCATTAAAACAGAATAAGACTCTAAAATTATTATTCAACCAGAAAGATCTCATTACCCATACCGGAAAATCAGGTGTTGTGTACAAAATACAATGTTCAGGCAATGACGTCGAAGCATGTTCTCAATTGGTCAGACTAAACGAAAATTACACGACCGCCTGAAAGAACACGAAACGTCGGTTAAAGCAGGGAGAAAATCGACGGCACTTGCCTCTCGCGCTATAATAAATTTGAATCTTAAAAATTTGAATATGATAAGGCAGAAATACTGTATCATGAAAGAAAGAAAAAGAGAGATTTTCTGGAACTGATAGCAGTGCTTCAGTTCTCTGACAGTGCATGCAATCGGAGAGAGGGTCTAGACCAGTGGTTCCCAACCTTTTGAAGCCCACGGCACCCTTGGGGATAACATTAGGCACTATTAAGCACCAGCGGCACCCTTGCTTGAATAAAAAAATCTGGTGTGACTGGTAGCACAGCACATAACTTTCTTTTACCTTCGGTAATCTAAAGTTGTGTTCTGTGCTTGTCACGCCAGATTTTTTGTGTCGAGATATATTAAGTTTCCGACACTATGGTACATTTGAATTTGAAAAATATATAAACTATTTGTTTATTTATATTTTGTTTCAATGGCAACCATTTCTCCTATCCTTCCTATGAAGTACAAGAGTAAAGTGGTCTTCAAAAGATTTCAATGGCAAAACGAGAATATACTTTTTAAAGAGAATTTAAAAAATAATTGATTTTTGAATTTTAATCAAAATCGTTGGAGCGAATTTTGAGAAAATAGAAAAAAACTGAAAAAGTACATCAGTAAAGTATTAATACTCTTTGGCAGGTTTTAATTAAAAGTTTATTTTCACAGTAAGAGAAAGTAAAAATTAAGTTTTATATGTAAATATATTGAAATATCATTCATTATACAATAAGTTGTAATGAGTTAAAATTATTAATTAAATGTTAAAATTGATTAAACAAATCAGAACCATATTTCAAATTTTGTAATGAGAGCAGTGGCGTAACGTTTTTTAGCTGGGCCCCCCCCGCAACCTTTATTTCGGACCACATTATTAGACCATACAAAAAATATTTTTAAAATACCGTATATCGCTGAACCCTGAGGGCCCCGGGCCCTCTCAAAGAGAAATTTTCATTATTTTTTTTTATTTAAATTTTTCCGTTTTTATCGGAGCCCTGAGGAGATACAGCCACTGAATGAGAGGATTGGTAACATACAGTATCTGCTGTTGTCCTGCTCCTCGGAATTTTTTTATTTCTAGAAATAAAAAAAAATTCAAGAAATAAATTTTTTGAATTTTTTCATAAATTACACTCACTACCACCTTCGAGTAGCCGTTGACGACCTATTATATCCTTTAATTAAACTATTAATAATTTTTTTTTTTTATTTATTCCAATATCTCGCGGCACCCCTAAGGCCATCACGCGGCACCAGTGGCGTAGCGACAGAGGAGCGAGTGGAGCGGCGGCTCCAGGGCGGAGTGCAGGGTGGGGGGCGCCGGGCACGTATAATAAATAATACTTTTTATTTAATTTTTTGTCTATATTTTGATCCTTTAGTAGAACAAAAAATTATTTGGATCCTTTAATCAATTAATTTTTGCTCTGTTGATTTTTGATAGAAATCTATGCATTTTTACTTTCTCGTACCCTATATTTTATTTAAAATGACAAACGTTAGGATTCACGGCCAAAGATAAATAAATATATTATCCCGTTTTATTCAAATTTAATTTTAAAAGTAGACAAAATAAATAGTGTTCGAGGGGAGGGGGCGCCAGCAGTTGAGTCGCTCCATGGCGCCACAATCCTTGCTACGCCACTGCGCGGCTCCCTTGGGTGCCGGGGCACACCGGCTGGGAACCACTGATTTAGACAATCTGAGCGTTGTTTATGAAAACATCGCCAAAAATTCAATTCCATCTTTTTGTAAACGTGCCGCGGGGAAGAAGAAATGATGGAAATAATAATAATAATTTTAATTAATGTAATTATAAAGAAAGCTAAAAATATCCAAATAAAAATTCATTGACTATCTTATAAAATAAAAAAAAAAATCCTTTATAAATAACTTTTAAAATGAGAAAGAAATTCATTGTACAAGTAACCTTTCTGTTAAACGCATGCCGTGTATGATATTAAGATCATTCTTAATTCATTCAACAAATACATTGTTAATGTTTGTTAAAATTGTTTAATAATGTCAACCGACTATCTCGTCACTACCATCTGTAATATTTGACACTTATACTGTAAGTAAAATCATTGAACCTGTATATTAATAATATATATTTCTGTGAAAAAAAAATTATTATAAAAGAAAAATCATTGTGTGGTTTTATGAAATGCAAATGAAACTTTTTTCGGATCGTAGGCGTTTAACTGAAAATTTTCAGAAATTTATTCAATTAAGAGAATTAAAATCGCGTTTTTAATCTTAACTTAATAATTGGAAAATGGGAATGATAATGAAAAATCAATAGAGGCATAAAAACTGTGAACAATATTTATTTAGTAATTGAAGATTTGAATCATTTTAAATTATTATAAAAATTATATTTTATCAATTTAAAAATTGAAAAATTAAATCTCACATTTATTTTTTTATAATTCGTCATATATATTAAATTTCAACTTTCCTATTTTTGTCGTCACTGCTTGTAACGTGACATGCTGATAGAAGAGCGAAAAAATTTGAGGGGATCAAATAAAAGTTTCACTTTAAAAAATCTCTAATAAATGTTTTGTGGCCGCAGGTCCCGAGGAAGAGCGCGACGGGCGCTCGAAACGTCGACAGAATAAATTTGTTTTTTATTTTCCTTGGCTGACTCCATTCCACGCATCTATTAATATATACAGTATAAAGTTTAAGTTTAACAACATATTTAAAATAGCCATATGATTTATCATTAGTATTGTTATTCCAGTCATATTTAAGGTAAATCTAGATCATTAATAATCGTTTTATGTTGGACTACTTAAAAAAAAGTATTTTAGCTATTTTATTGTTTGGATAACATTCTATAGCTAAAAACCGGAATTTTGTTGAGGTTAATGGAAAATCCGGCTTATTGTGTGATGAATGTATTAATATATATATATATATATTGTACCGTGCTTCTTTATTTTATTTTTTTATAAAACAGTGTGTATGTGTTGTTGTATTGCACTTTGTTCACCCACCAGTTTGTTTTTGGGTGAAACGGAGCTTAAGGGGATGCTGGATAGTCAGATTTAAGGGTGGAACTCGAACCTAAGTATAAATTTTAATTAATGAATTAGTGGTGCGGGATGAATCTATTTACGCAAGTAAATAAAATAATAACTTTTGTGAGTGCCTCATATTTAGATTTTTGGGTAGTTCATAGTCTTATAGGCGCCGGAACTGGGGTGGGGGGGCAAGGGCAAGGGTGCATTGCCCCTCCTGGCATCCTATAGGAGGGGTCAGAGGAGGGCAATATGTCTTCTTTTATTTCTTTTATTTTTAAAAATGCTACATTTTTACATTTCAAAAATAAAATCTTTTAAATTTTTTTTTTTTTTTTTTTTTTTTAAGGTCCTTCTCGGCATCTAAGGCCATTTAGACCCCATCCCTATTTATTTCAAATGATTTGTAGTCAAATCAAATGAAATAAATTTTTCTCGCTTGGGATGGGAGGCGAACCCGGGACTCCGGTGCGAGAAGCTAATGTCTTCTCACTGAGCCACGGCTCCCGGGCATCTTTTAAAATTAAAAGAGTAAGAAATTCATTTTATTCCAAAATATTTTATATAGACCCTATTGTATTTCTAATTTCTAAAAACATTTTATATTGAATTAAAAGAAGAAAATTACAAATATTTATTTCCTTCAAATAGTATAAAACAAATCTATAATACTATATAGCCTAAAAAAAATTTTGATAAAATCACTGAGATCGATCTGGTGATGAAAGAGGAGGGTGGGACCGGTCCAGTGAGGGACTGATTTTTGGGGAGTAGAGAGGTGAAGGGCCTCTCACTCCCTATCCTCTTTCAATAAAATCTGACGAAGTTTTTAATAGTCTTCAAAAAGTAGTGGTTCCCGAATAAAACGTTTCTCTAGTAAAATATATCGAATTAAAGTTTGTTGAAGAAAATATCCTAGTAGGTCAATTTTTTCATTAAATAAGAGATTCACAATAAATCTTCCTTCAGAATTACGATTTACTGAATTAAAAAATACTTAAACACAATTTTCACCATCAGTCGTTCCAGATTCATCTAAAACTTCCCTCTCTCTGTTAATATGTATGGCAACGCTCTTTTTCATTAAAACGAATTAATAAAATTTATATAAAAAAGTAAAAAAAAATTAAGGAGAGAAAAAAAGTGAGTGATAACAAAAGTTGTCTCGCAACATTACATACTTTCAATCTTGTAATGCGTCACTGGCTAGAAAATTTTATAAAATGATTAAATCATCAGGTATATTAATATAAAATCTTTAGTCAACGAAAATTTGGATTTTCACTCGGCGAATGTTTAAATAATATATGAAATGTGATTTCGCTTTTGCTAGTATGGTTGGCTTCTTAAGTAGTTTGAGATTCCATTTGCAGGATTTGAGGATAGATAGTTTAATTGGAAGAATAATGTTTCATACATTACTAATATAAACACCCCTAAAAGAATTTACTAATGAAGATGGAGATCATACTAAAAGAGTTCAATAGAAAATTTCAGATAGAATAATGAATTTCTATTTGTTCGCCTACTGTTCGTCGGCTGTCACCGCATGAATATTAAGTTTATAGCCAAATCAGATAGCCTTGTTAGCTGGTCGAATGATCCCAGTGACATCCAACCAGGGACCGGCGACCTGGGTCATTATCAGCTGAAACATCTCTCCTCGTGCCGGTTCCCCATCCATAGTTTCTCATCCATTTTCCTTTGATTATCCACGAGCATGTTTTATGTCAATTTGAATAGTGCCAAAATACCAAATTAAAATGTGCCTGTTTATTAATTGAAATTAAATACGAATCAAACTTAAAAAAAAAATCCTTGTATTCTCATCAGTCACATATACTGTAGAAGTGAAAATTCTAGACAAAATTCACATTCAAGATAGGGAATATGTTTTGTTTAAGAGTTGACGACTTATTTACTTTTTTACTTTCTCTTACCCTATATATGAAATATATATAAAGATAAAGTATCGCGATCATGTCAAAAATTCGATGTCGAGATTTTGATGGATATACATGTTTTGAGGTCCCCTGAGTCCAAAAAAGTGGGTCCCGCAAACTGCTCTGTATATGTGTATGTGTGTGTAACGATTTTTAGCATGAAGAAATTGAGCTGCCGGATTGAAATTTTATATTTAAGCTCGATACCCTCCCGGACACTCAAAATAAGTTTTTGAACAAAATTGGCCAAAAAGTACTAATACTTTACTGATGTACTTTTTTAGTTTTTTTCGATTTTCTCAAATTTCGCTCAAAGGATTTTTTTTTAATTCATAAATCAACTATTTTTTAAATGCTCTTGAAAATGTATATTCTCATTTTGCCGTTGAATTCTTCTGAAGACCACTTTAATCTTGTTCTTCATAGGAAAGATAGGAGAAATGGTTGCCATGGTAACAGAATTTAAATCTTTTTCTTTTTACACTGTTAAAAATGTTCAAGCAATATTCATATACAAGTAAAGAAAGTCTGTTACATAAACTGTTTTTGAATATTCAATTTGGGTATATGAGAAAGTTCATATACCAAAAATGAACTTTCATAAACCCTGATATGAAAAAATTCATATTCGGGTATATGAAGAAATTCATATTCGGACTTATGAAAAATAATATACTTCTATGTGATAAATTTAATATACTTTTTTATGGAAAAATTATAATACTTAAGCTCTTCCTGCATCAGAGCGGTCATCAGCTTAAAGAAGGCACCTCACAAAGAGCATGTATGACGCCCCTAAGGCTTTTAAATAATTTTTGGACCAAGCCCACCTATTACATCCTCTCGGCACTGAGGATGATGCATGTCATATGCGTCGAAATATTTGCCAAATAAAGGACGTCAGGTGGAGTGATTAATCTGCTGATTTTTATTCTCCAACCCCATTATTCTACTCATCCCAGCCAACTATATAATCTACATAGAGAGAGAAATATAGTGTCCATCGTAAAACCTGAGAATAAAAATTAAAACCTCTTATAATAAATTAAAGTAGTTAATTTATTTTGAATTACTCACCTTACACCTAGAAATTTTTGACCGAGAAAAAGAACAACGTTTACTATTAAACAATAAAAAATAGTATTAGAGTGGGGAATAAAGCAGTTTAGCTTATAATCCTGTAGACCAAACGAGTTCATTTCTACATCATGGAAAAAAATTATCCGACTATTTTAGATGAGTCCTTGAAGAAAGAAATGGGAACCCACTTCAGAATTATTCCCATATATTAACCCTTAGAATAATCAAAGCGTGTCAGCTCTGACACTGAAGAGATATAAAAACAAATTTGATTGGTATTTGTCCTATACACAAAACAAGTACAGAAGATATATTCGATCCAAATGAAATAAATTTTAATTGACTAATAAATTTTTAGCCATACAAAAGGAAAAAAGTCCACTCGTCATAAGAATATCTCCCCTTTTTTTGGAACAAATATGAAGATAAGTAACGTTAGGGGAGAGATGCAATTTGTATCCTATCAGTAACCTATTATTGCAAACCCGAGAATGAAGTTGAATCAGATAGGCTTGTGATTGTGGCTTGTGATCCCGGGTGACAGGCCTCTATAGCCTCCATAGTCCCCACAACCTCCATAGTCTCGATCGGCTCCATTGGCCGGTGGCTATAATCCCTCCCTTATCTGCATCCTCGGTCGAGCGCCTCTAGCGGCTGGCCAATCAATCACGGGGAGGCAATGGCGGATGCGATCAAACAGGTTCGAACCGGTTGCGTGCGATGCTCGATATTCGCGAGTTCTAATCCCATTTCACGCGTGAACTCTCACGTTAAAATTTCATTTATTCCTCTACTAAACTCCCCCGTACTCATTCTCTCTCTCTCTTACGACGACCATAATTAGATTCATAAAATCTCCACTACATCAACTAAGCCCTCTTAGGACCTTTATAAATATACTCTCATTTAATACTCCATACAAAGACAGGATACACTTTAAGCTAGGCAGCAGCCAACTCAACTACATCAAATAAAGAAAAACTTTCAAACTTGGACGCAGTACTTTATATATACTGTATGCCTGTAGGGTGGCTCAAAGAGAGTCTCAACTTGGCTCAGAAAAATTGAGTATTTCCACAAAATAAAGCGATCCTAGTTATAAACTAAAAAAAAAAAAAAACTTGCCAACATTAACTATTTATTTTAATTCATTTTAATCTAATTCAAATCAAATATAATAGGAGTTTTTTAATATAGAGGCTTATAATATAATATAATTATATAAATATATATAATTTTTCAGGCATTTATAAATTAAGGCCGAGAAAAAGTTTCGGAAGACAAACAGCACTTTATATAATATAATATAATATAAAATATAATATAAATTATTATAATATAATAATTATTATAAGTAATATGTCTACATATTTTATAAAGTGCTGTTTGTCTTCCGAAACTTTTTCTCGGCCTTAATTTATAAATGCCTGGAAAATTATTTAATCAAAGAAATTTTTATTTCTTCATCATAATTTCATTGCGTTACCGGAATATACAATTTTTATAGTAGATCAGTGTTAAATAAATAAAGGGAAATATGTTACGTGACTTTAAAAAGATAGAGAACCACTGCGTTTTTTGGGTCATATTTTTTTTTTTAATTTCACTGAGATCTGTGTTCACGGATATAGAATGTAAGAGATTCTATCTAACCCCTACTTTAAGATAAGCATTCTTAATTTTAAAAAATTCCATATCTCTTAGTTTTAGTTCCATCCCTGATCTAAACCCACGTAGCGATTTTATGATTATTAAGTAACAAGTATACCTGTGAATTTGTTTAATATTATTATTAAACCAACAGATTTTTTTATAAAACATCTTTCAAGAAAACTCAATAACGACATTCTGCCATTCATTATTGATCAAATTTTGTCAATCAATATTATTTAACAGTACTAGAATGCGTAAAATAAATTTTTCATCTAGCCGAAAGGCCATTCGTCACATTTTGTTATTTATGTCAACATAATCCAATCTTTGTTTTTCAAAATAAAAGAGAGGCAGAGAGTTTCTGGTGAACATACAACTTGTCTCACTTTTGGGAAATTTATTAACCCTTGTTTAAAAAAAAAAAATAAATAAATAAAATATAAAAAGAAACAAATGCAAGGATTGAAGGCTAGTTTTTAAGCTGTTGCTTTAACCGGTCTGGTCACAGCCTAAAAACCCACGATTAAATTTTGAAATATTTATTTTTTCATTATAAAGTTGTTTGTTAAGTATTCTTGCATTTAGGGTAACATAGGAAATTCGAGAAAAAATTAATTTTTTGAAATCCCAAATATATATTTTTTATCTCAAAAACAACTCTAATGATATTTTTGAAAGTTTAAATATTTATTATTTTGATTAGAGCAAATAATTGATTGCTCTGTCATTTTTGAAAAGTACATTTAGAGATCTATTTACACTGAAACAAAAGGCCCCTCAAGTTCTTTCTGACAAAATCTTTCCCTAAAAATGAAAAAATTTCCTTTTATTTTTACAGGAAATCCCATCGAGTTCTTATTCAAAATGAAATCCCGTAAAATTGACACGGTTTCCTTTTATTTTGACAGTATAAACCTTTAAATTCTTATTTTCTAGGAAAAATGCAACTCCCTCTCTACCTACCTACCCATTGCTTACTCTAACTCAAGCTCGTCATTCTGTCTTACAACGTTAGTTGACAGTATGACTAGCTTGAGTTAGACTAGGCGACATTTCATTTCCAGATTCATTCTTTGAATATTTTTTGTGAAATCCGAGTTGATATCTTCTTCCAGTGGCATGCAGTGGGTAAAATTTTTTGGGAAGCACTGTATATATTAATATATAGGCCTATATATTACGTTAGCCAAAGTTAATATTAGAAATTTACAATCAAGTTTTAACAACCATAATTTTAAAATCGGCTCTTAATAGAGAAATTTGACACTATCAGTAGCATACGCTGTCTGCGAGTGCAACTGCTTCGGACGTTCTCGGCTGACTTCGGCCCGAGGAAGCTAGCATCTCCCATCGTTCTGAGTCTCGCATGAACGGGTGAACGGCGGTTCGCCAAACGAACGAATAAAACAAACGAACGGAGGAGAACGGCCGTTCGCCAAACGAACGGATAAAATAAATGAACAGAGGACCGGCCGTTCCACGAAGACAGGTCAAAGCAACGAAAGGAGGACCGATGAACGGCGAACGGTTAAAAGCGCGACCCGTTCGCGAACGGAATGCCCACCTCTAACCTTTAGGGAAGCTATGGGCTGCTCAGCTTCCACTACGTCATAGACCCACTCTCACTGCATTCTCACGCCATTCTCGCGCCAGTGTTATGAGATGTTTTGTAAACACGTTGCAAGTTTACTTTTAAATAATAAATAGTTTAATTTTTTTTAACTGCTTGGGGAAGCAGTGCTTCCCTTGCTTCCCCTGACCACACGCCACTGATATCTACTATTATTTCATATCGACGCTCTCAGTAGAAAAGTGTCTATCTCCACTTTTTTCGAAAATCATTTTATTGTATTTTCTGTTGAAAAATATCATTCTCCTTATGCTCTGAACTGGGTAAGAGCGTAATTCAAATTTTTCAGTTCGAAAACTTTCTGCACGACGCTCTAACAATGACAATGAAATGTTTTTTGGCTCTCCTGAAAAATAAACAAAAATAGAGTTAGGCACTTTACTAATTAGAACGTCGATATACTTTTTGAATTTTGAAAAATATTTGTACTTTTTTTTTCATAGAACATATACATACATATTTACATACATACATACATTTTTCCCATTTCATTTATATATATATATATATAGAGAGAGAGAGAGAGAGATTTTGTGCTTGACTTGCAGGATTTCAATGAAGACGATTTAAAATTACCGTATAGAGGAGACCGGGGCAGGTCGGCCCAGTCGCGATATTTCGCAGAATTGGACGATTGTTACGGATCAGAATAAAGGTTAATAGCACTGCCACCCTCCTTCTGCCAAAACAACTCTAAAGATCGGAGTAAACTCGCATGAGTTAGAATTATTTATTCGTTTTTTGCAGCTTGGAGGAAATTTTTATTAGTTGAATAAAATTGTTTTATCTACTTTTTTGTTACTTCGAGGATAACGAGTGAGCACTACTTTTAAAGGTTAGAGTATAAGGATTATTTCTCCATTGCATATTAATTAAAAAACCTCAACGGGATTTGTGCGGGATAAAAATTGTTTCAAATATGAGGACGGGGCAGGTTGGCCCAAAAAAAACGGGGCAGGCCGGCCCACTCGATTTTTTGCGATTGTATGTATGAAATCGTTAAATCATGTTTTATTTTTTTTTTCAATTTTAGTGGCAATGAATGATGTAAAAGTAACAAAAAAAAAATTATTATAAATATCAGTGTTATACTGGCCGTGTGTGTATTTTGAATCCAATACTTTCTCTCTATATATATTAATATATATAGAGGTGAGAGAAAGTAAAAAAAAAGATAAAATGAAATGCATTTTGTATAACAAATTTTATTCAGGGGGGGGGGGGGGTAGTTCTATGTTGTGACATAATATTTATAGGGTGGGTTACTTTGTATGTGACTTACTGTTACATTGGGGGGGGGGGGGGAGGAAGTAGAAAATCGCCAAAAAAGGCGTTACGTAATATGTGGACGACCCCTATCAGATATATGAATATGTTCTTATAGTTTTCTAAAACGACGCTCTAGTTCTTGGATATGTGTAGTTCGGAAAGATATGAAGTGTTTTCACTTAAGAGATTTTTCAAAAGAGCACAAATTGAGCGTTGGGAGAGAAAAGCTAAGACCCTTGCTGGGATACTTTTTTTTTGCCAACTTCCCAAGCCCAAGGAAGATATTTGCAGTGCTCTTCATACCATTCTGACTCTCATCTCCAACCTCTGGACCACCGTTATAACAATGTTTCGTAAATACAAAAGAAAAACTGAAAAAGGAAAAGTTACTAAAAGGAAAAGTTATACTTTTTTTATTTAGTACTCATTTATTATTGAAACTGTTGCAATAACGTAATTATAATTTAAAATAAACTTTGTTAAAATTAAGTTGTTTTAAATTATTTTCTAGCATTTTAATTCATATAAAAATAAAAAAGGCCTCCAGGCCAACCTTCCCCGTGGTCCGGGCCAACCTGCCCCATGGTTGCACCAACATTTTAAAATAAAAACATAAAGATATATATAAACATAAAGAAAATGATTAAAAAAAAAATTTTATCAAAGAAAAGAAAATTAGTGGGTCAACCTGCCCCGGTCCCTCCTATCACATGCTAATCGCGTGGGATTTAGAAGATCTGTTTCATACATTAAAAGGTAAATATAATGTTATAAACAAAAGGTGAAATGTTTCAAAATATTACCTATTGTTTATACAAATTATTTTTTTGCGTAAAAACTTTTATATACGTTTTTAGGCTTTCGACCATTGACATCAGTGGAGAAAGGTCCTTTTAAATAAAATTCCTTATTTCCATTAGACAAAAGAAAGGCATACAATAAAGTAGCCTGTTTGTGCCCAAGAGGTTAAACAATAGCTTCTGGCTCTATTTAGCAGGTAGCCGAGATGCTTCAACCAGTTAAAAATTTAGAATTTAATCAAATTTTGGTGGAATTAAAAAACAAACTTTCAAAAACTTTCTCAAACAGAATCGAAGATTCAGCATCTACAATTGAACAATTCATCTTATGGTTCTGAAAATGACATTTCAATTGTTTTTTTTTTCATAGTATTTAAAAATAAATACATATTTGTGATATTTTAATAAGTTTCAAAAATATTAATATTTATAAAATGACACATCTTGACAATACATTTCAAAAGTATTTATTTATATAATTTTATTTATATGATTTACGGGAAATCCTGTCAATTTCGATTTAACAAAATTTTCTTTTAAATTTACCTGAAAATACTGTCAGTTTATTTTTTTACAGGAAAACCTTTAAAATTATAAGATGCACCTTAAATTTCGTTTTAACAAGATATCCCAATGAATTGACGAGAAACCTCATTGACGCATTTTCATACGGTTTCGGAATAAATTGAATTTATTTTACAAGGTTTTTTTTTTCATTGTAAGAATAACTCAATCGTTAGGGCATATGTGGACCGTTTATTTTGAAAGTGGTGTAAATCCATTTTTTCAAAAAATGAGATATCACATAATTTATGCTAAAATTAATGTAAATTTTCTATGTATAAATAGCTAATGGTAAATTTCTTAGAAAATTCCCATGTTTTGTACAATTGAAAATTGGTCGGTAAATAGATTTTTTAACAAACAGATATGTTAAACTTTCAATTTCTCGAAACAATAGACTGGCTGTCCATCCAATTTTGCTCAATGCTGTAAATGGAAGCCGTGATGTACCTGTTTTTATGTGATTGATTGATTGATTGAATAGAAAATGGACTTACACTACTTTCAAAATAAACGGTCCATATCTACAGGAGAATTGGTCGCACGTAGTCCCGATGGGGATTCAGTTGGTTAATGTTAAAAAAAAAAAAATAAAAAAAATAAATAAAATTCTTCTGTCTTGCAGAGGCGTTATTTGGGGGGGGGGGGGGCATTTGCCTCCCCTCCCCAAGGGCTCTTATCTTTAAATTTTCTCTTTTTTATTTTTTCATAGGGCCTTAAAAACAATATAATTTAATAAGTAAAGTAAAAACAAAAATATTATTCTTAAACTAGAAAAATTGCTGAATAATTTGGAGAAAAAAAAAATTTGATATGGAATGCAAAAAAACGCATAAAATGCACTCTTGAGATTTGGTCAAATTTGGGGACCTATAACTCGGCAATGGCTGAGTTGTTTTGAAAAATAAATACAGTTTTGAGACCAGCAAACATTCTAGTTTGTTACCCTAGAACGTTATACTTCCTTGGCCGGCGTTCGGGCGCTGTAACGCATTTTTGTTACTGCTGCTTTTGTTACGTGACGTTTTCTGCCAATTCACCCTACCGTAAGCCGCGTAAAAGAACTTGGTTACAAAATACACTAGTGTCTCCAGGAAAGAGATAGAATATTAAAATGATTTTTTTTTTTTAATTTCTACATCTCTCAACAGACACAAACTCCAATTACAGAGAGACCGAGGAGACAATGGCAATGTTTGAAAATATTCCTGGCAAGTGGGATTTGAACCCGAGCTGGGTGGGCAACTCTAGATTCGTGATCCGCAGCTTATCCGATTAGCCACGAGCCTCCTCCTCATTTCATATTTTGAACTACTTGAAAAATTTCTGCGGGCACTGTCTTGATCTCTTGTTTATTAAATAAATAATTTTTTTAAATAAAATATAATTTAATTAAATATTTAGGTATCAATATTTATAAAATTTTGAATATTCCATTTGGATAAATACGTATTCAGCATAATTGAATAATGGAATTTTTTAGCAGTATAATGATATTGATGGGATGATTATCTTTATTAAATTAATTATCAATAGAAAAACGAGACGAGCCAATGTTATTATACTAACATTTTATTAAGTTATATAAATATACAGCAATTTTAAATAATTAGATATGAAACAAAATAATAAATTGAAATAAAAAATAATATAAAAAAAAAAATTTTAAAAACAACGCTTACCCGTAAATGTACTAAAATGAGAAAAAAATCATTGTGTGGTTTTATGAAACCACGATGCAAGTGAAACTTTTTTCGGATCGTAGGCGTTTTTCATTTTCAGAAAATTATTCAATTAAGGGCATTAAAATCGCGTTTTTAATCTTAACTTAATAATTGGAAAATGATGAATCAAAATGGGAAATCAATAGAGGCATATTAAAAACGGTGGACAATATTTATTCAGTAAATAGCCGGGCCGCCCGCCTTCGGCGGCTACGCCCCTCTGGAGCCCCCGCCAGCTGGCTCGGGCGGACATAAAGGCGGACACACCGCTATTATATATAGATTGAAGATTTGAATCATTTTAATTTATTTTAAAAATTATATTTTATCAATTTAAAAATTGAATTATTAAATCTCACAATTATTTTTTTATAATTCGTTATATATATTAAATTTCAACTTTCTTATTATTGTCGTCATGGATTGTGACGTCACAACTTGCAGCGGCCCTAGACGTCACTGCTTGTAACGCGACATAGAAGAGCCAAAAAATTTGAGAGGATAAATTAAAAGTTTCACTTTAATAATTTTGTATAAGCTCTTTTATTAAAAATGAATATATGTTACTTAAATTAAAAGCGTTGGGCGCGGAATATGTAAATTTTATTAAATCTGCCACAGCTATATCGTCGGCACAGGATTTAAGTGTGTTGATTAATTTAAAAAATAATTAAAGATTTTTTTAAATTAATCAACACACACCTAAATCCTGTGCCGACGAGTGTAGCTGTGGCAGTTTAAATAAAGGTAAAAACCTCGTTTTAGAATTGAATAAAAGATATGCAAATTTTATATGCCGTGCTGTGGTCTAGTGGTAAGGGCTCACCGAGTACAAATTGGTGGATCTGTGGTTCAACTCCCGGTGGCACACCCTTATTTTTTCGGGTACATTTGTTTTTTAGCTGAACGAATTTCTGCTAATGAAAATGTTTCATTTGAAGAAATATATTCAATCACCGATAAATAATCTAATATTGGAAGATTTGTTGGATAGATTTAACATTATGTCGACAATTTTTTTTCTATGATAGGGAACTTTTTCGGATTTTTTTCTTTCTCCATTCATTTTATTGGCCAAAAACAGAAGTGGCAAAGCCAATTTGTTCCAGATTTCTTTAAACATAACGAAAATATAGAAGAAATATGAAAGTTACATTCTCCTATAACAGAAAGGTATTATATCTTACCATTTCGTATTTTTTCCTTTCTCGATTATATTTTTAAACTTAAAAATCTGGTGTGACTGGCGCACAGCACACAACTTTCTCTTACCCTTCGGTAAGAGAAAGTTGTGCACCGTGCTGGTCACACCAGATTTTTTGTGTCGAGATATATTTAGTTTCCGATAGCACCTTAGTTTCAAACTTGCATTTTAAATGTTGACTGCTTCAAATAAACTATGGTTATTTTTCAAAATTTTAATCTCATATTTGGACATTTTATACACAATATAGAATCGTAAATAAATACAAAATTTCATAAGAATTGGAAAAAAAATTTTAAATGCCTAAAAAGTTCTAAAGGGGACCCCTTTTGAATCGAAATTAACATACAAATCCCTATAGGAAATTAACATTGTTCCTATGCGAAGATTAGGTGGAAAGGGAATTTAAAAAGAGTAGAGAGAGACGATAATGTTTGCAAGTGAGAGAGAGACATATATGTTTTCTTTGAAACAATTAAAGACACAAATAAATTTAAAAAAAATGGGAATTTAAATAATAATTGATTTTTAATCTAATAAAAAGAAAAAGATTTAAATTCCGTTACCATGGCAACCAGTTCTATCTTTCCTATGAAGAACAAGAGTAAAGTGGTCTTCAGAAGATTTCAACGGCAAAATGAGAATATACATTTTAAAGAGCATCTAAAAAATAGTTCATTTATGAATTTTAAAAAAAATCCTTGGAGGGAATTTTGAGAAAATCGAAAAAAACTGAAAAAGTACATCAGTAAAGTACTAGTACTTTTTGGCCGATTTTGTTCAAAAGCTTATTTTGAGATTCTTCAAAGGTACCTAAGTTAAATATAAAATTTCAATCCGCTAGCTCAACTCCTTCATGCTAAAAAAATCGTTACACACACACAGACACATAGACACACACACACACACACACACAGACCAATTTGCGGGACCCACTTTTTTGGACTCAGGGGACCTCAAAACATGTATATCCATCAAAATCTCGACATCGAATTTTTGACATGATCGCAATACTTTCTCTCTCTATATATTTCATATATAGGGTACGAGAAAGTAAAAATTGTGTGCAGTGTAATTATAGTAGAAATTAATCAAATATTTTGCATGTGCGGCCTTTTTTTGTCAACCGAGAAAGTTCCCTAATTGTTTTAAATTTTTTTTTCTAAACCAGATGAACCTTAGCCGGACCGAACCCTGCAAAGTCGGGACCCCTGAAAGTTGTTTTATATATATATATATTCTGAAAGGTTTCCGCGACTGGATGTATGCGAAGATAAGTTTTCTCGGGTTGAATCGCGTAGTCAATCTAAACCGAACACAAACGCAATCACACACACTCAACCTTCCTCCTGCTCTCAGAGACCAAACCAAGCCTCTGAGGCATCCAAATTGACCTGGGGACCAGCAAGACTGCGACCCCATAAACAAACCATCCCAACAATTCCCCCCTAATCCCATACTCTTGAAAATGGCTCCAAAAGGAGAGCCGAAACGTCGAGTAAATCTCAACATCACACGCGACTCAACCCGAGAAAACTTATCTTCGCATATATATATATATATAAAATATATGTAGTTGTTTATATTCGATTCCCCAACCGAGAATTTTGTAGGTTAGTGTCACCTTCATATTTCTTCTATATTTTCGTTATTTATATAGAAATCTGGATCAAATTGGCTTTGCCACCTCTTTTTTTGGCTAATAAAATGAATGGAGGGAGAAAAAGTCCGAAAAAGTTCCCTATCATAGAAAAAAAATTAACGACATAATTTTCAATTCAGCGGATTTGTTGAACTGCTTTAAAAAATTCACTCATTTCTAGTAAAAATAAATAAATAAGAAATTATATATAATATTTAAGATATTATACATATCGCATACGTGAGTAAATATTTAATTGTAAAAATAAATAATAAGTGGGCTACTATTAATAAAAAATTTGATAAAATAACTTTTGGATTAGCCTTGGTTTGGAATGATTACAAAACACGTGTCTACACAAAAATCAAATACAAACAGTGCAAATGCATGCATTCAGCATGGGGTGAAAGGAACTTCCTACGTCAACCAACTTCGGCTCTAGATTCGGGTCTTTCCGTCAAGAATTCGGGAAGCGTGACTTTAATAATTAATTAAAAATTTTCTATATAAGATAACATTTTTTTGATTTCACCAAATTATTTCAACTAAAGTGCTATGGGGAACTAAATATATTTCAACCCAAAAAATTTGGTGTCGCCAGCCCGGTGCACAACTTTCTCTTACTGAAGGGTAAGAGAAAGTTTTGTGCTGTGCGCCAGTCACACCAGAATTTTTTTCAATCTCACCTCATCAAATAACCTACTAGTAGAGTTTTCTAACAATGAAAAGATCCGGCGTCTCAGATTAAAAGAAATAAAAGCGATCTCAAAGGAACTTGTATGTTTTGTAATTTTTAGAACAGATTGATGAAAATTGTCAGAGCTTCTATTCCCTCTGGATTCAACTTTTACTTACTGACTCTCCAATTTCAGCCTCCCATCTTTTATCCATTCGCTATAGTAACAATAGCCATCGCGCAAATATTCTTTTTTTCTTTTATTCCATTTTTTTTTTTAATCTATATGTCCACTAAATGACGAATTCTAAAGGGGCTAATGGAATTTTTATAAAATATTTACAAAACAAGATAAAAACGCAAAGTTTTATTTATTAAAATCTAATAAAGTAGCCTAAACTTATAAACTTCTCAGACTTGGTATACGTAATCTATAAGATACAGATTTCCCGTTTGGTGCAAATCAGATCCTATATATTTCATATATAGGGTAAGAAAAAGTATGTTGAATCAATTTACTTTTTACTTTCTCTTACCACTACATATGTTAATATATATAGAGAGAAAGTATTGGATTCATGTCAAAAATTCGATGTCGAGATTTTGATGGATGTACACGTTTTGAGTTCCCCTGAATCCAAAAAAATCTGGTGTGACTGGCGCACAGCACACAACTTTCTCTTACCTTCGGTAATCGAAAGTTGTGTACTGTGCTTGTCACACCAGATTTTTTGTGTCGACATGTATTTAGTTCCCGGCAGTAGGGAATATTTGAATTCAGATGTAAAATTTATAAGTATGGGAAAATATTTATATTTTGTTACCATTTCTCCTATCTTTCCTATGAAGCACAAGAGTAAAGTGTGCTTCAAACAATTTTGAGAGCAAAATGAGAATATACATTTGAAAGAGCATCTAAAAAATAATTGATTTTTGAATTTTAATCAAAATCGTTAGAGCGAATTTTGAGAAAATCGAAAAAAACTGAAAAAGTACATCAGTAAAGTACTAGTACTCTTTGGCCGATTTTGATTAAAAGCTTATTTTTCCGGTCCCGGTGGGTGTTTAACTTAAATATATGCCTTCATGCTTAAAATTGAACACAGACACACACACACACACACACACACACACACACACAGACCATGTCGCGAAAACCACTTTTTTGGATTCAGGGGACCTCAAAACGTGAAGATCCATCAAAATCTCGACATCGAATTTTTGACATGAATCCAATACTTTCTCTCTCTATATATATTACATACATAGGCGTAGCCACGGGGGGGGTTTTGGGGGTTCAAACCCCCCCCATTGGACCCAAGCCATGACTAGATATTTAAGCTCTATAATACAAAAATACTTTTTCTCTCTATATATTTCATATATAGGGTAAGAGAAAGTAAAATATAATAATTTTCTCTAGCTTAAAAAAAAAAAAAAAAAAAAATTAAATAAAACGCAAAAAATTCGAGAAAATTCAGAATTTTTCAATTGAAAAAGATTTGATTTTTGTTATGCTTTATAAAAAATTAAAGCCGCTGAAAATTGATTAAATCTTGCAAATGAAAAATAATAAAAATTATTATATAAATAAATTTATTATTTTTTTCTAAAAGAGATATGAGATGTGACTCTGATCAAGTGAAACAGGGACACTTCGTTATTTTAGGCTCGTATAAATAAAATTAAGAGAGTTGCATTTTTGATTGCCTGATACGAGTTGATTGAAAAATTGCGGCACTTAATTAAGAAAGGGCGGGCCCGAGCCACCTTGAGGGGGGTCCAGGGGGGCGAAGCGAAGGTGGGGTAAGTGGCTAGTCATATATTTCATTAGACGACTTACACTGCCCTATTAATCGGGGTAGGGGGGAGAAATCCTAAACCCCCCCATCAAAAATTTCTGGCTACGCCTATGATTACATATATACATAGGTAAGAGAAAGTAAAAAGTGGTTTTCGCGACATGGTTCGTGGGTGTGTGGGGATGGGGCTGTGTGTCTATGAACAAAATATCTTAAGAACCAGGGGCGGATTAAAGCAAATTTGTCGGGGGGGGAGCGGTTTTTTTTTTTTTTATTTTTTTTTATTTAAGGACTTTGTCGGCATCTAAGGCCATTTAGACCCCTTTCCTATTTATTTAAATTGATTGGTAACAAATTCGATTGAAATTAAAGAGCGGAAATCATAATTTCTTTAGATTACTAGTTTTTATAACTTTTTGAATTTCTTCTCGGGGGGGGGGGGGGGATCGCCTTTAATCCGCCCCTGTCAAGAACAAAAAGAGCTAGGAAGTTGAAATTTTATATTTAAGTTAGGCACCCTCATGGGACGCAACACGAAGCTTTTGGACAAAATCGGCCCAACAGTACTAGTACTTTACTGTTGCGCTTTTTCAGTTTTTTTTTCGATTTTCTCAAAATTCGCTCCAATGATTTTGATTAAAATTTATATTCTCATTTTGAAATTGAAATCTTCTGAAGACCACTTTACTCTTGTACTTCATAGGAAAGATAGGAGAAATGGTTGCCATGGTAACAAAATATAAATATTTTTTCATACTTATAAATTTTACATCTTGAAATTCGAATGTACCATACTGTCGGAAACTAAATATATGTCTACACAAAAAATATGGTGTGCAAGCATAAAACACAACTTTTGATTACCGAAGGTAAGAGTAAGTTTACTTTTTACTTATGAAATGCTAGTGGCCAAGTTAAGTGCTACTATACGCTTTTTCTTATTTACCAGGTATTTATATATTTACAAAGCCCAAACTCCTTGGAGAGAAACCTTTTCTCGATTTTCTTCTATTTTTTCAAAACCAAATATCTTTTTTTAGTGTAAAATAACATGAATATTTTTTTGAAATTTTTTACCACCTATTTTAATAAAATGTCTTAATTCTCACTATGAACTTGTAGTTTGTAATTAGGCTTACGATACCACGAGGATATTTATTTTCACCTGTTCTCTACTAGTTTCATTATAAATTCCTACGATAATTTATATAATACTATAATTTACTGTTGATGTAAACTACCTACATTGCCATATTATGCGGAGAATTATCCATGTCCCCATATGTGTCATTATATAATATATGTGTGAAAGAGAGAGAGATAGAGAGAGAGAAATCATTGCGGAATCTAACTTGCCCCAAAAAAAATTTCCGAGCTTTAATCAATCATTTTGTCACTGGCGAAAATCCATGTAAATTAAATTTAATAAAATATATGCATTATTATTTCTTTAAATTTCATTAAATTTAAATGGAAAAAGATTTGACATATAAGATAATAAATATTAATTTTGTGTTAATAATTATGATTGTTTGAAAAAAGACGTTATAAAAAGTCAGAGAAGGCATGATAAAGCCAGGCAAGTTCGATCCCAAAAATCTTGTTAATTAAAATTTTAAGCTTACCTCTTTTTTTTCTAAACATGATTTTATTCTAATTAGATAGCTAGCTTTAATAAATTTTTCAAAGCAAATATTGTATTGATAACACCCCCCCCCACACACACACACATATATATTAGGGTGGTACTTATTTTTTGATTTTTTCATTCAAGAACTCTCTAGTTTTTTATCCTTTTGTCCTAAGGATTAATTCGACACCTCATTTTTTCAAATCGGACTTCGGGAACAGGTGCCTCATCGAGATTGAAGTGGCGGATTGAGCAATAATTCTGTTCTGACACAATTAGTTCCAACCCTGGTTGTTGTAACTTTATTATTATTTTTTTAAAACCAGCACGGTGCACAACTTTCTCTTACCGAAGGGTAAGAGAAAGTTGAGTGCTGTGCGCCAATCACACCAGATTTTTTAAAATTTTAGCAGTTTGCGGCACGTCTAAATGACCTCTGATTGGATTGAAACTTAAAATTTATATGTATTATTATTACCTGCATGTTTTTAAGGGGTGTCGCCTTAAAAAAATACAGGTAATATAAAATTAGAGCCGCTTTGGAGCACATTTTCTATTGAAATTTTATTTTCTCTATAGCTCTAAAATCTGACGCGATGGGGCAAAACTGATGGCATTTTTGGAATCAGCGCTACCCAAATACCCAGAAACAGCTTCAAATTCTCAGTCAACAAAAAAAAAGTTCCTTTTTGTTGCCCTGTGTAATCGATTATTTCGCATAGCCCTATCCATATTTTCAACAGAAACTTCTACTTCTTTTAATAATTTCTAAAACTTCTCAAATTGGCTTCTCAATTAGATTATTAATAAAAAAATCTGGTATGGCTGGCGCACAGCACACAACTTTCTCTTACCTTTGGCAAATGAAAGTTGTGTTGCAATGATAAATAAATCTCATAGGTATAGAATAAAAATAATAATTTATCTCTATTCCTTAAACCCTCACTTTTCTGGTAATCCAAAACTATACTTTTCTTACAAAAAACATATTTCTAGCAGATATTTCTGACTTAGAAAGAGAAATTGCATTACAAAAGCAAAAGAAACAAAGAGAGGGGGGGTCAGAGAACCACTCATCTATTTTGTATTTGATTAACTTGTTAGTTTGGTTAAAAAACAAATTTTTTATTTTCAAATAGCAATATTAAAACAGTGTAATTCAGTCTTTTTGAGCAAACTAATAAGTTATAATTATGTTAACAATAAATAATCAACAGCAGGTTTATTGTATTTTAAAAGAGAATGATGTGGACGCCTAGAAGTTGTTCGATTGAGTTGAAATTTTGCACAACCCTTTTATTTGTTGATTGGAAGAGGATTAGGGGTTGGGAGCAGAATTTTTAACTTTCGGAAAACTATACCTATAGCTAACGACCATCCTAATATACATACTGTATATAGATAAGAGAAAGTAAAAATTGTTTGATTTTTTAATAACATTAGTTCTTACAACTTGCAATTATTGACAAGAAAAATGACGAGAATTATTTATTTATTAAAATGTTTATATTAAAGAAGTAGTTAAAAAGGGCATTATCGTATATAGAATGAATAAAAATAAATTTTTTTAAACAATCACACTCATATCAATACAGACAGGTAGGATTATTCATTGAAAAATTAGTTGGCTGAAAAAACGCATTTTTTGTAATAAAAACCAAAAGCTAAGGTCGTTCTTATTTACTATTCAATTGTTAGATCTTGGTTAAATTTGTTAATTAACCTGATCCTTGAAATATTAACGATTTTTTCTTTTCTCTTTTTCTACTATTTTTAGAGAGGCTCTTTGCTGGGATTTGTTCGCTTTTATTATTTATTTATTATATTTTATTTTCATGGAGAAATTAAAAGGGGTGTAGAGAGGCCGATCTGTTTTGGCCATTGTAGATTGAGGGTGTTTTTTGGGCCAATAAATCGGGGCAAAGACGCAGAGACGCCGGGGCCATATGCGCTCTGACAATGGCTTACATACATACCAGAAGGCCATAAGGAGCCTCTTATTGTACTCCCACCACATACCGGATGTGGGTGGCAAAACTATAAAAAAGCGATATCTACTTTGCTGCTGGCAAGGAAGATATTGCGAGGCTGTTCTTTAAAATAAGAGAGGGGCAAAAGGAACCGATCGGCTTTTACAAGGGCCCCTTGAGCCTTCGGCCCTTCAGGAAGGGGTTGATTTAATGAATTTATTCAAAGAAAAAAGATTATGACCTGACCTTTACTTGCTTGCAAAGCTTTCTAGAAAAACAAGAAAGAACGAATCCTTAAGCAAGAATCGATGTTTATTAATTTTATTAATTTAATATCCGCTATTGTTTATCCACCCCCCTCCCCTTACCATCAATAGAGCTTAAATATTTATTTTCTTCTTCGCTCCGCCTTTTTCTGGAAAACATTTTTCCCTATTAAAGTCCGGGAGGGTTTTTCTTGACTTGCAACTTCGAAACAAACGAAAATAAATTTCTCTTTTAGAGAAAAAAAAAGATAAACTTTCCAATATGCTTTTATTAATATTAATGTTTAATATTTTGATCGTCAAATTGTGCGTTTTATTTTGGTTCTAAAAAAAGTTTTTTTTTTTTTTTTTCTTTAAAAAACAACTTTTCGTTTCTATTTCTTAAGAAAGTAATTTTTTTTTTTTACTAAAGGCTTAATTTTGTTCTCTCAAAAGGAAAAATATTTTATATATTTTTATTAAATGTTTCTTATAATACGAATTTAAAAAATGAAAAGTAAAAAAATTGTTTTTTTTTCCAATCCCATCCAGCTATAATCTTCTATCATGTCAATTTTTCGTAGAATTTTCACCTCTGTGTGGTATACGCGGTAGTTATGCTTTTGATAATATACAATATATAGAAAAGATAGACATTTTGAGAGAACTTACATAAAAAGGGGAGATGGGGTACTAATTGCTATCAACACCACATCAGTGGATCTTTTTACAGAGGAGATTATTGATCTGGAAACAGATGATTGTATATGAATCATGGGCGTACCCAGGATCAAATCTAGGGGGGCATGGTCAGATCATGGTCGTTCAGGGGGGGGGGCAGATCATGGTCGTCCAGATTGTGACATAGCTATTTTTTATATAGAGGGGTAAAGCCTTCGAATTAAAGGCCTAAAAACCCTCGAGTCCTAACGAAAAGAATCATTCCCCGTCGCCAACCACCAATTTTGTTTCGTTTCATCACTTTATAAACATTTAATTTTTTTTTTTGTTGCTTCTAGCGGGGGGGGGGGGGGGGCAGCTGCAGGGGGGCCCCTCGCTGGGTACGCCCATGATATGAATGAGAATGAAAAATCCTAGAAATGGCCATAAAATATACCTCAGTGTTATCAACTTACCACCCAACTCAAATAGATATGACTACAATGATTTTTATTTAAAAGTTGAAAATTATGATTTCGATTTAGAATTAAAGGTAATTATTTTGGGAGATTTTACTTTAATCTTCCGATTTTTGGTTGTAATATAAATTCTCAAAATGAAATGTGTAAAGAACTAGATAATTTTATTAAATTTAATGGACTTACTTTAAAAAATAACATTGTCAATAACTTAGGAAAAACCTTAGATCTTGTATTAACAAATATAAAACACCTCTTCTTGAGGAAAGCGGATATGACATCTAGAATAGATGATCCTTTAGGGGGGGGGGGCCTTCAAATATTTTCTAAAAATATTTCTTTTAAACAAACAAAGAATATAAATGTTAGACAGATACAAAAAGAATTTTTTGATTTTAAAAAGGCTAATTTTTGTTTATTTTATCACTTATTATCCCTTAATAACTGAGAGTCTGTAGGATTGGCTGGGGATGTAAATTTGTCGGTTAGCCATTTTTATGAATCGTTAGTCACTGAATTGGAGGCCAGTGTCCCCAAAAAGCGTTTTTTAACAAAAAATAAAAAATTTCCTATTTGGTTTGACAAAGAGATAATAGAAAAAATTAAATTAAAAACTAAATATAGGACAAAATTTATAAAATATGGTAAAATGACTGATAAATTTGCATTCGTCCGACTAAGGAGCGAAATAAAATATTTGAAAAAAGGTTAAATACCTAAAAACTATAGAAAATGAAATAAATGTTAACCCCCTAACTTTTGGAAATTTGTGAAGAATAGGGTTTTCAAATACAAATAATACATTTTTAATGGATAATCCTGAGACATCTAATGTACATGAGATAGCAGATTCATTCGCTGAGCATTTCTCTTCGGTTTTTAATAACCTTTTTAAACCATAAACATATGACCATGACATATCATACCTGAGACCAGATACCGATTCACTTATTGTCACTAGTGTGACTCAGGATGAGATTTTATGTGCTATTTCCCAAGCCCAAGCGGGCTCCTGGTCCTGACGGGATACCCCATTACATACTTAAGGGCTGTTCTAATTTGTTGGTTGAACCTCTTTTTCATATATATAACCAAAGCCTTAAAACTGGCATATTTCCAGAGAAATGGAAAACCACTCGTGTGATTCCCATATTGAAAAAGGGAAATCCCCAGCTAATTGAAAATTATAGACCAATTTCCATCTTATCAGCCCCCGCGAAGATTCGCCACAGGTTTTCCGCAGGCAACCGTACATTATTGTATTCGTAATAAGATTATCTTTATTTTGATGTAAGGTTTATTTATTAAACACACCGGTGCAAGTTATTAATTTTGAGTTACCTGTTTATACCTGACAGCTCATAGTTATCACAGGAAAACAAAAGTTTTCGAATCTTTTAAAACATGATAAAACATATTTTCCCTTCATACGAGACTCGGAACAAAAATTAGTCGGTTTTTTTGCTCCATCCTAGTGAAAAGGCAGTGGCGCATACCAGAAGAGTAGTGGGTAATAGGGGTGATATTTATTTAGTTGCGGATTCAAATTAACATTAATAAAGAACTGTATTTTATAATATGCTAGTCCGAAAACTAAAAGATACATTTTTGAAGATTTGGTATCCAAATGGCTTAAATGAAATCATCGAACTGCCTGGGATCCGAACCCGTGACCCTTGGAATACAAGGCAAGCACGTTAACCCTAATAGTAGTTAATTAGAAGGAAATGTATATTTATTTAGACCTAACTTATTACTACTTACATCACAATAATCAAAATAAATAATAATGCCATTAAGTAGGAAGAAAAATTTATACATTAAAAAAATCTATTTTGTTTTTGCCTTCTTTGATGCAAACACTTTGATAACTACGAGAAGATTCAGTTTTTTAATCCGCCCGAACCGACCCGCGGGCCCCCCTCATCGCGGGGTTTGGGAGATGTACATTATGCCACTGCCTCTATACAGTGGAGAGAAATATATATTTGAGCTAAAAAAAAAGTATATAGGCCTACTCGTATATCGTTGACTTACAAGAAAACATGACAAAGTCAAAATTGATAATTTGTAAAAAAATCTGGTGTGATGGCGCACAGCACACAACTTTCTCTTACCCTTCGGTAAGAGAAAGTTGTGCACCGTGCTGGTCACACCAGATTTTTTGTGTCGAGATATATTTAGTTTCCCATAGCACCTTAGTTTCAAACTTGCATTTTAAATGTTGACTGCTTGAAATAAACAATGGTTATTTTTCAAAATTTTAATCTCATATTTGGACATTTTATACACAATATAGAATCCCAAATAAATACAAAATTTCATAAGAATGCGTAAAAAGTTCCAAAGGGGACCCCCTTTTGAATCAAAATTAACATACAAATCCCTATAGGAAATCAACATTGGCCCAATGGGAGGATAAGGTGGAAAGTTTAAAACGCTTAGAAAGAGAGAAAGATAATTTTGTGAGGGAGAAAGAGAGAGAGAGAGAGATATGTTTTATCCGAAATAATTAACGACAGAAATAAAATAAAAATAAATGGGCATTTAAATAATAATTGATTTTTACTTTCTCTTACCTATGTATATATGTTCTATGAAATTTGGGTCATAGGTAGAGTCAATAGAGACTAAGAAATAGGCCCAATTTCAACTTGATATCTCAACTCGTTTAAGAAATATGGCGTGTTAAAGTTGTCGACCACATCTATTTAAATTGCTATAAAATCACTTAGAGATGAGATAGAGAGATGAATGAGGTGTCGTTTTACAGCTTTTTAGATGCCCTTTTCACTGATATACAATACATCTGGGGTGGTAATAAAAAAAAAAATTAATTTCAAAATCAACCCCGGGGCGGCAGGATTAAAAAATATATGTTTTTGTGTATATCTTGAAAACCTGACGTGATAGAGAAAAATGGTTTTCAGATTTGTAATCAGCATGAAAAACGGCATTAGAAAATGTAAACATCATGTCAGATGTCTATGGCTTGTTTTTCAGTGTTATTTACGACACTTGATATTTGAAGAAAATTTATTTATTAAGAATCCCTTTCTTTTGATTTTATAAAATTAATTAGCTTTTTTGAATTAAATTAAAAAATAATAATGAAAATTGATCTGATCTACAATCAAAACGCTATCTAACACTAATACAATTGAAACAGATTTTGGATCGATCATTATTAAATTGGTTTCTGTCAACAAACATGCAACTAAGAATTGATCAAAATTTCGAACATTTGCAAGCAAATTAAAGCTATTTTCTAAAATATTAATAATATAAGGCAATTTGTTGTACAAAGAGCACGGAAAATTTATCTTAATTAAATATTTAATTTATGTTTAAATAAACATGTCATTTATGTCATTTCAATAAAATATTAAATAATATACTTTTTTATTTCATTTAATTATAGTAAATTGATAAAAAAAAAAGTTGGTTTAATCTATTTATATTCTCCGCCACATGATCTAATGATTTAGATATGAATTATTTATTAATGCCATAAATATTTTGTTTTTGTTTAAACTTTTCTCCATGATAGGAGTTAAGTTATATTTTTTTTTAATTATACTTGATTATAGAGATAAACTCAGACTGACAGCCTGAGCGCACAAAGGCATACCAATAATTTATATATCATATGTATTATATTTGATGATTTATATTAATGTTTTTACAGATCTCATGGTAGAATCAAGACTTATTAAAGATAATTTAACATAATTGAAATTTTATCTATTAAACATAAAAGTGAGAAAAATTAAAAAAAAAAAATTAGAGTATTTATTAATCAGAAATAAAAAACATTTTTTGGCATAAATCGTGGTTTAATTTAATAAATAATAATAATTTTTTTTTTTTTTATTTAATGGCCTCGGCCTTAACACCATTTGGCCAGCCTTAGAATAATAATAATATAATATAATAAAATGTTATTAAATAAAACGTTTCGTGTTCTAATTCTGCAGCCGACATCAGGTGGATTCGCTGATTCGTAGCTAACTTCACTTCGCTCACTTTGCATTGCTCGCTTCATATTGCCTATTAATCTCATCGAATTCACATAAAAGAGCGCAAAAGCATTCACATTTTAAAATAAAATAAAGATGGTTTTAATTAAAAAAAAAAAAATTTTTAAATAATTTTTCACTTATATTTTTTTAAATATATTATATCAAATCATCGAATTTAAAAAAAAAAAAATAACACCTTAAAAGAGATCAAGGATTTAGTCCGAATAATTTTTTTAAAATTATATTTAATGAAATTAATGTACTAACGAGGGCTGTGCAAAATAATCGATTAATCCATTATTTACCGATTTTTTCAAAAAATAATCGATTATAAAAAAAATAATAATCGATTAATCGATTATTCGTATAATCGATTGTGGCCAGGGAGTTTTGGAACTTATTTTTCATAATTGATTATTAGACAAATAATCGATTATTTTTCATAATTGATTATAGGAATAATCGATTATTTTTTAGCATCGATCATTGGTTAATCAGATGTTTTTAAACATCAGTTATAGGGAATTATCGATTTTCTTGAAATATCAGAGAGTATTAAAACTTATTTGCATATAATATTTGATTTTCCTTTTCATAGTCTAATTAATCATCTGAACACAAATATCTTTGAATGTTTTACCTCTTTAGATACGCCACTAGATTAGAAATATCTTCTTCTATTATGACCAGCGGCGTAACCAGCCTTTGAGGGCGGGGGGGCGAAGCTCAACTAGGGCGCCGATTTTCCAGGGGGCTCCGCCCCCTGGACCTCCTTGCTCGCCTTCGGCGGGCAATTTGCCCGCCTTCGGCGGGCAAATTTCTTGCGTCCAGTAATTTTCTCAGCGAATTTGTTTATATTTACATGTTTTTAATGACCCCTGTATGATTTTGTTTTGATTTTTCTTTGCTTTTACGAAAAATGTCGTTTTCTTCTGTGATTATTTCAAAAACTATTCAGTTTTCGGGAAAATATCAAAGAATAAAAACTTTTAAAATAGAGTATTTTATTTCGACGGGCATGCAAAAGAAATTTTATTTAAAAATTGCTAGACATTCGTTCATTCATTCACTAAATCTCGGGCGGGAATGGGCGGATTTGAAAAAATTCCGGGCGGGCTCGGGCGGGCCTGAAGAATGGTAAAAGGCCTTTCATTTTGAGAAAATCGAAAAAAACTGAAAAACTACATCAGTAAAATACTAGTACTTTTTGGCCGATTTTGATTAAAAGCTTATTTTCACTCACCCGGGGGTGTTTAACTTAAATATAACATTTCAGTCTCATAGCTCAATTTCTTCATGCTTAAAAAAATTTTGAATTCCAAAAAATTAAATATTAAGGCTTATACGAATCCTGAGTAAATCTCCACAGCCTTAAAACATCAAATTAAGGCTTATATATTGCAAAATAAAAAAAATTTTTAATTATAAAGGCTCTATATACGTTATTTATTAATTTTGGAATTAAATTCATTTAAAATAGTAGAATTCAAGTTGTAATATAATTTTAAAAGAAAACAATCAATTTTTTAAGACAATCGATGAAAAGAATATGATAAAATCACATACGCTGGGCTATATCTTAGAGGCCGTAGGGCGCCTATGCCGGTTCCGGGGGGCGCCAAGGGCTCGATGCGCCTGGGGCGGGGGGGCTCGAGCCCCTCCTCGCCCCCCCCTGGTTACGCCACTGATTATGACCCCTTTGGGCTCGACACGACAAAATATGTGCCCAAGTGAAAAAACGCCTGGGCGTCCCACGGTCTGACGCTTCTTTGATCCATAGGCAAAGGACGGTATAAAGGAAGCAGAAGAAATGCCGGCGTAGCTCAGGTAATTCGTGGTTGCCATCTACGTACCCAAAGGCAGGCTGTGCATCACAAGATATGAACCCCAGGGAAAATAAGTACCCGTATAATTATTAAACTTTTTTTTAAATACGTATGTATACTGTTACGTACCTATTTGAGACGAGAGAGAGAGAGAGCAACGGGCTAACTCCCTTTCTATCTCTTCTATTTCTCCCTTTCTCTCGGAGTGACTCGGCGGCCCGCAATAAAAAAATTTATAATAGGCCTACACATTATATACTTTCTTTTTTTTCTGCTATAAAAAGATACATTTTTCCCTATTGATATTCAAATTTAATTAAATATATTTAATATATTTAAATCGAATATATATTCTCTCGAGTGTGGAAGTGGCTGTGATTAATAATTTATAAGTCCTTTAGCATTTTTTAGTAAAGCAAACGGTTTTCTTAGTATAGACAAAAAATCAAAAAAATCGAGTATGGCTAGGAAGCACGTCAAATCAATTACCTGTGGTCTAGATTTGAAAAAAGTTGGCCAAAAATCCAAAAAATGATAGTCACAGAATGACTTCAGTCCCATACAATCTTGTAGAGGGATAGTTGGTGCATGTAAATCCAAAAGGAAAGTGAGATATCTTTTATAGTTCAGACGCTACATGAGTTCAAAGTTAGCGTTTTCGGCAGCGCGCGAGCGACGCGCAGAGGCTCTGAAATATCAATGTTTGTTTAAATGCATATAACTTTTTACTCGAGTGCCCTTTTTCAATTCTGTTTAAAGGAGGGTGTTAAGGAAAGAATGGAGAATATTTACTGATAAACCGTTTTCATTAATTTATACTCGCCTTTTTTAGAAATCATGTCAAAGTTGCGTTTTCATAATGGATTTTTTTGTAAAATCTTTTTCCTTCAAATAGCAAAAAAGTTATGAACCCAGCGGGGCCCACGAAACTGAGATATGGAATATATAGTTTAAGATGTTTTGTAATAGAATCTGCAAAAAAATCCTGCCCCAATTTGCCCCCCTAATTTTGAGGTTAAAAATAAGCGACGAGAGAGCTTTTTTTTATATTTACCCTATATGCCGTATCTTATTTCAAATTTTTGAAATATT